>JAGWEN010001090.1:0-41105 GCA_018703685.1 Orius laevigatus
CCGATCGACTTGAAATTTTTAGGGGATTTTCTGATCATACTAAAGAAGATTTGTGCCAAATTTTGAATCAATCGGTAAATAGGGAGCTGAGAAAACGCAATGAAATGTAAAATTTACCTGTTCTGGAGATACTTGGAGGCTTCCTGTAGGGCGAATATTTTGGCTATACATCCGCATACGCTCTCTGAAAATGATTAAATAGATAATTAAAAAATCCGCTAAAAAACATTAAGTTAGCTAGTACAATCTAATCAATTACTACAAATTATTTAATATTAATTATTACACAAAAATCGACAAAGAACTCAGAAAAAATCATCATTATGTGATTGGTTAGCATGAATTACGAAAACTTGTTTAACACAGCTCTTCTATAATAAAAAAAGAAGTCCTGAAAATTTCAAGTCGGTCTACACTTTACAGGGAGCTGAGAAAACCATTAACCTATGTGACACTACCTAACAGTTAACCACGTGACACTACATTCCAGTAATCCATGTGACACTACCAACCAGTTAACCATGTGACATACCACCAGTAACCATGACACTGCACCGTACCATGTGCCAACACCAGTTACCTGTGACACTACTATGTACCAGTAACCCATGTGACACTGCCTGCCAATTAACCATGTGACACAACCTACCGATTAACCATGTGACACTACCCACCACCGGTTAACCATGTGACACTACCTACCAGTCAGCCATGTGACACTACCTACCATTTAACCATGTGACACTACCTATCAGGTACCCATGTGACACTACCAACCAGAAACCCATGTGACACTACATTTCAGAAATCCATGTGACACTACCTATGTACCAGTAACTCATGTGATACTGCCTACAAGTTGTCCACGTGACATTATCTATCAGTTGCCCATGTGACACTACATTCAGTATCCCATGTGACACTACCTACCAGTTAACCATGTGACACTACCTACCAGTTACCCATGTGACACTACCTTCCAGTAATCCATGTGACACTACCTAATCAGGTACCCATGTGACACTACCTACCAGTTACCCATGTGACACTACCTACCAGTTACCCATGTGACACTACGTACCAGTTACCCATGTGACACTACCTACCAGTTGCCCATGTGACACTACCTACCAGTTGCCCATGTGACACCACCTACCAGTTGCCCATGTGACACCACCTACCTTTTACCCATGTGACACTACCTACCAGTTACCCATGTGACACTACCTACCAGTAACCCATGTGACACTACCTACCAGTAACCCATGTGACACCACCTACCAGTAACCCATGTGACACTACCTACCAGTAACCCTTGTGACACTACCTACCAGTAACCCATGTGACACTACCTACCAGTAACCCATGTGACACTACCTACCAGTAACCCATGTGACACTACCTACCAGTAACCCATGTGACACTACCTACCAGTTACCCATGTGACACTACCTACCAGTTACCCATGTGACACTACCTACCAGTTACCCATGTGACACTACCTACCAGTTACCCATGTGACACTACCTACCAGTTACCATGTGACACTACCTACCAGTTACCCATGTGACACTACCTACCAGTTACCCATGTGACACTACCTACCAGTTACCCATGTGACACCACCTACCTTTTACCCATGTGACACTACCTACCAGTTACCCATGTGACACTACCTACCAGTTACCCATGTGACACTACCTACCAGTTACCCATGTGACACTACCTACCAGTAACCCATGTGACACTACCTACCAGTTACCCATGTGACACTACCTACCAGTAACCCATGTGACACTACCTACCAGTTACCCATGTGACACTACCTACCAGTAATCCATGTGACACTACCTACCAGTTACCCATGTGACACTACCTACCAGTTACCCATGTGACACTACCTACCAGTTACCCATGTGACACTACCTACCAGTAACCCATGTGACACTACCTACCAGTTACCCATGTGACACTACCTACCAGTTACCCATGTGACACTACCTACCAGTTACCCATGTGACACTACCTACCAGTTTCCCATGTGACACTACCTACCAGTTACCCATGTGACACTACCTACCAGTTACCCATGTGACACTACCTACCAGTTACCCATGTGACACTACCTACCAGTTAACCATGTGACACTACCTACCAGTTTAACCATGTGACACTACCTACCAGTTAACCATGTGACACTACCTACCAGTCAGCCATGTGACACTACCTACCAGTTACCCATGTGACACTACCTACCAGTTACCCATGTGACACTACATCAAAGTAATCCATGAAAATTCCAAAAATTTTACTATGTACAGTCGTCTCTCGATAATTTGAAATCCAAGGACTTCAGAAAAAATTCGAATTATCGAGAGGCAGAATATACCACCAGAATTATTAAAGTGACAGGCTTGGAAGTTCGAATTACCGAAAAACTCGATTTATCGAGAGTCGACTGTATAATGTAATTTTTACTAAACTGACGTTTTATGATTTTTCGATTTGTTTCATAAGAGGAAAAAAAGGTTTAATGAAAAAAGATCAAACCATGCTTTAAATCAAGAAACTTTCACAATATCGAACCTTCTATTACGCTCATGACGTCGGAAACTGAAAACAATTTAGAGTTTTAAATAAAACCTATAAATTTGTAGAATATTTTTAAAAAGAAAGTTAAAATTGAAATTACCGGGTGGTCCTTTCTGTAGTTTCGTTGTTGGGGGTGACGGGTGTCGCCTGCGGGCTCCTCGTCCTGTTCGCATCGTTGGTCACCGGCGACCTATGACTTCGATGGAAAGAGTTGATGTTATCCCCAAAATTTAAAGAATTCGGCAAAACTCGATTTTGCCTACAATAAAACTTGTTAATAAAATTTGTAAATAATTCCATTATAAAAATTACAATTGCGAAGGAAAACCGATCGAAGAGTCGCTCGCAGGGCGGAAAGAAAGACTTAAATGTTGCCGCCTATCTAGAAAAATAAACAATATATTATAGAAAATCTATTTTTTAGATTTAGAAAAGAAAATAGCACTACGTTTTAATAAAAATCAAGAAATCTTTTGAGAATATAAAAAGAGATTGGCAACACTGGAGGGGTATAAAGTAGCCCAACTTGCACCAAATCGCCTAAAGTGGCAACACTGGAGTTGTAAAGTAGCAAAGCGCACTTTAAAAATAAAAATTGGCAAAATTTTTTAGCAGAATTGGCTTTATTTTCAACTTTTTCCCAAATTACCTATGATGCAAAATTTGTTATTTCTAAACTAAAAATAGAGTTATTTTTTTAAATTCTTACCTTGACGATTCGGGTTAAAATTATTAAAAGAATTATTATCCATTTTTTCAGTAAAAAATAAATGCAATTTAATTAAATAAGTTGTTTATTTATTGTTATTTAAATATTCATAACTTTTTCTGAATAACAAAATAATTTTATTAAAAAAAAATTTGTGAGCAGGTTAGGGTTTTTGGTTTTTCTTTTTTCCTCTCGCTGGCTTTCCTGTCAATGCTGCCAACAAAACAAGACATACAAAAAATTGTCCAGTGTTGCCATTTTTGAAAATTGTTCTTTTTTTTACACTGCTTTGTTTTATCTCAATTTGTGCGTTTCAATTATTTAATTTAGCCTATTTTGGCTAATTCACACTGTTGCTGATTTTGAAATTTTTTGGGGGCTGTCCAGTGTTGCCAATTTAAGGGATTTTTGTGCAAATAGGGCTAAAATTTTGAAAATTTGTTTGCTATATCACTTTCCATCAATAAAAATACAGTTGGAGAACTAAAAGGAAATAAAAATTCAAAATGAACGTTATCGGCATCGATGGTTATCGGAATTCGGAGCGCTGTTATCGCAGTGGTGTGATTCCCAACTAAAACGGTTTTTTTGAGGGCGAAAACGTCCGTCTGGCTTGTTTTTAACGGTTTTTAGATTGTTTTTTAGTATTTTAACAATGTGTTTTTGAAGTGTTTATTTGTTTAAAGTTTCTTTTTTGTTGAATTTTTTAAAATATCCTGTCAAAAAATGAATAATCTACAATCTCGAAAAGACCGTGTGATAATCTCGTCGCCGTATAACGCCTCGAAAAGAAAAAGACCTCACGCCGTAAATCCGTGTGTCCCGACCGGCCCTAGAAGCGCACCCGCTGGAAATTTACGGAATATTAGAGAAGAGAATTCGAAAGTCAAAGTTTTTGTACGCATCCGTCCTTTTAATCAGAGAGAGTCATCATGCAAGTGAGTTTGGTTGCTAAGGGATTATCTGAAACGTTGGCTCAGTTCCATCCATAATTGCCCATGTAGCAGAGTTGGGCAAATTTCTATTACAACTAACTTTTTAAAGTTAAGAGTTTACCATAGTTACAAGTTATATATTAGTTGCTAGTTGAAATCAACACAAGTTAGTTGCTGGCCAGGATGTTACCCAACTCTGCCTGGTCTTTTCTTAGTTTAAGGTTCAAAAACTGGTCAATTTATTTATTTATTTGTCAATTAAGGTTCAAAATAGGTCAGAAGAAAAGGCTCTATCTAATATAAAAAAAGGTTCTTTTATCTGTGAAGGGTCTTTTTCTATTTAATAACGCCTGGCGTAAAAGGCCAGGTAAGGTATTTGTCAAAAAAGGTTCAAAATATGGCTGTGAAGTGTCTTTCTTGTCATTTAAGGTTCAAAATTTTGCAAAAAAGGTTCAAAATATGGCTCTGAAGGGTTTTTTTTCTTGTCATTTAAGGTTCAAAATTTTGCAAAAAAAGGTTCAAAATATGGCTCTGAAGGGGTTTTTCTTGTCATTTAAGGTTCAAAATTTTGAAAAAAATGGTTCAAAATATGGCTCTGAAGGGTTTTTTTTCTTGTCATTTAAGGTTCAAAATTTTGCAAAAAAGGTTCAAAATATGGCTCTGAAGGGTTTTTTCTTGTCATTTAAGGTTCAAAATTTTGCAAAAAAAGGTTCAAAATCTGGCTGTGAAGTGTCTTTTCTTGTCATTCAAGGTTCAAAATTTTGCAAAAAAGGTTCTTATTGTCTAGTAAGGTTCTCTGGCTGAAGGGTCTCTGTCTAGTAAGGTTCAAAATCGGGCAGAAAAGGTTCTTTCTAGTCAAAAAAAGGTTCAAAATCTGGCTGTGAAGGTTTTTTAGTACTTTCCCTTTTATTTATTTTTTATCGACTAAGGTTCAAAATCGGGCAAGCAAAGGCTCTTTCTAGTCTAAAAAGGTTCAAAATTCGGTGCTGTGAAGGGTCTTTTCTTGTCAATTAAGGTTCAAAATTTTGCAAAAAAAGGTTCAAAATATGGCTGTGAAGGGTCTTTTCTTGTCATTTAAGGTTCAAAATTTTGCAAAAAAAGGTTCAAAATCTGGCTGTGAAGGGTCTTTTCTTGTCAATTAAGGTTCAAAATTTTGCAAAAAAAGGTTCAAAATATGGCTGTGAAGGGTCTTTTCTTGTCATTTAAGGTTCAAAATATTGCAAAAAAGGTTCAAAATCTGGCTGTGAAGTGTCTTTTTCTTGTCATTTAAGGTTCAAAATATTGCAAAAAAGGTTCAAAATCTGGCTGTGAAGTGTCTTTTCTTGTCATTTAAGGTTCAAAATTTTGCAAAAAAGGTTCATATGTACTAGTGGTTCTCTGGCTGAAGGGTCTCTGTCTGGTAAGGTTCAAAATCGGGCAGAAAAGGTTCTTTCTAGTCAAAAAAAGGTTCAAAATCTGGCTGTGAAGGTTTTTTAGTACTTTCCCTTTTATTTATTTTTTATCGACTAAGGTTCAAAATCGGGCAAACAAAGGCTCTTTCTAGTCTAAAAAGGTTCAAAATTCGGTGCTGTGAAGTGTCTTTTCTTGTCATTAAGGTTCAAAATTTTGCAAAAAAAGGTTCAAAATATGGCTGTGAAGGGTCTTTTCTGTCATTAAGGTTCAAAATTTTGCAAAAAAAGGTTCAAAAATCTGGCTGTGAAGGGTCTTTTCTTGTCATTTAAGGTTCAAATTTTGCAAAAAAGGTTCAAAATATGGCTGTGAAGGGTCTTTTCTTGTCATTTAAGGTTCAAAATTTTGCAAAAAAAGGTTCAAAATCTGGCTGTGAAGTGTCTTTTCTTGTCATTTAAGGTTCAAAATTTTGCAAAAAAAGGTTCAAAATATGGCTGTGAAGGGTCTTTTCTTGTCATTTAAGGTTCAAAATTTTGCAAAAAAGGTTCAAAATATGGCTGTGAAGGGTCTTTTCTTGTCATTTAAGGTTCAAAATTTTGCAAAAAAAGGTTCAAAATATGGCTGTGAAGTGTCTTTTCTTGTCATTTAAGGTTCAAAATTTTGCAAAAAAGGTTCAAAATATGGCTGTGAAGTGTCTTTTCTTGTCATTTAAGGTTCAAAATTTTGCAAAAAAGGTTCAAAATATGGCTTTGAAGGGTCTTTTCTTGTCATTAAGGTTCAAAAGTTTGTCAAAAAAGTTCAAAATATGACTGTGAAGGGTCTTTTCTTGTCATTTAAGGTTCCAAATTTTGCAAAAAAAGGTTCAAAATTTGGCTGTGAAGTGTCTTTTCTTGTCATTTAAGGTTCCAAATTTTGCAAAAAAAGGTTCAAAATATGGCTTTGAAGGGTCTTTTCTTGTCATTTAAGGTTCAAAAGTTTTTCAAAAAGTTCAAAATATGACTGTGAAGGGTCTTTTCTTGTCATTTAAGGTTCAAATTTTTTTTCAAAAAGTTCAAAATATGACTGTGAAGTGTCTTTTCTTGTCATTTAAGGTCATAATTTTGCCTAAAAAGGTTCAAGAAAAGACCTTCACAGCAAAATGTTAAACCTTTTTGACTAGATAAGCCTTTTTTGCCAGATTTTGAACCTTACTAGAGAAAAAAGAACTTCACAGCCAAATCTTGAACCTCTTTCACTAGATAAGAGCCTTTCCTGCCCTATTTTGAACCTTACTAGACCAAAAAGCCCTTGTACAGCCATATTTTGAACCTTTTTCGCAAAATTTTAACCTTACTTGACAAGAAAAGACGCTTCACAGCTAGATTTTGAACCTTTTTAGACTAACAAGAACCTTTTTTGCCAGATTTTGAACCTTACTAGACAAAAAAGACCCTTCACAGCCATATTTTGAACCTTTTTTGCAAAATTTTGAACCTTAAATGACAAGAAAAGACACTTCACAGCCACATTTTGAACCTTTTTTGCAATATTTTGAACCTTGAATGACAAGAAAAGACACTTCACAGCCATATTTTGAACTTACTAGACAAAAAAGACCTTCACAGCCATATTTTGAACCTTTTTTGCAGAATTTTGAACCTTATATGACAAGTAGAGACACTTCACAGCCAGATTTTGAACCTTCAAAATGAATGAAAAATTGAATGTTCAAAATCTGACAAAAAAGGCTCCATCATTGCTTCCTCTTCTCATACCTCCATCTATTGTTACCTAAAAATCCATATTTTTAGAAAAATCTTGGCGATTGTGGACGAAAATACTCTCATTTTCGACCCGAAAGAGACAAACGAGACATTTTTCTTCCAAGGAGTTGCCCAAAGGGGGCGAGACCTTACGAAAAAAGTCAACAAAAATCTGGCGATGGAGTTCGATCGAGTTTTCGATGAGAAAGCGACCAACGATGAAGTTTTCGAAGTGACCACCAAAGAAATCGTCAAGAGCATCTTTGATGGCTACAACTGCTCAGGTATACCATATTTATCAGAAAGAATTTTAAATTTTCTTTTTAGTTTTTGCATATGGAGCGACTGGTGCAGGAAAAACATACACGATGCTCGGCACTGAAGAAAAGCCTGGAATAACATATTTAACAATCGTCGAACTGCTTAAAGAAATCGATGAATCTAAAGATTTAAACATCACTATTGGTGCGTCGTATATTGAGGTTTACAACGAAAATGTCAGAGATCTTCTTCACCCGGAAAAGGATTTTCTTCAGTTAAGAGAAGATGCGAGCGGAGGAGTCACAATTCAAGGTCTCGACATCGAAAAGATAACGTCGTCCAATCAACTTTTTTCGCTTCTTAACATGGGAAATCAAAATCGCTCGCAACATCCGACCGACAGCAATTCCGAAAGTTCACGTTCGCATGCAATCTTTCAGGTTTGTCGCTTATTTTTTCCGTTTCAAGTTTTCATGGTTTTTTAGGTTCATGTTCGGATGCAAAGTAACGGAGTTTTGAAAATTGCGAAATTGTCGATGATTGATTTGGCTGGGTCTGAAAGAGGGACTTCGACTGGATGTTCGGGCCTGCGGTTTAAAGAAGGATCAAACATTAACAAATCGCTTTTAGCTTTGGGTAAGAAAATTTATTGGTTTCATTGTTATTCTGAGTCCTTTAGGGGGTGTGGAGGGGTCTGCTTAGAGTGACCGGTAGACATTTTTAATTTTGTGTTGTATTTAAATTTTGCTTAAAATTTGGCTAAAAAGGATCTTTACTTGTGAAAAAGGTTCAAAATCAGGCTATAAAGGATCTTTATCAGTGAAAAAAAATTAAAAATCAGCCTAAAAAGGGCTCTTGTTGTGGAAAGGATAGAAAATCTGCCTAAAAAAAGGGTATTTTCTTGTCAAACAAGGTCAAAATCTGTTTGAAAAGGGTGTTTTCTTGTCAAGTAGGGTCAAAATTTGGCTGAAAAAGCTCTTTTCTTATCAAAAAAGGTTCAAAATATGGCTGAAATGGGTCTCTTCATGTCAAAAATGGTCAAACTCTGTCTGAAAAGTGTCTTTATAAAATCTGACTGAAAAGTGTCTTTTCTTGTCATAAAGGGTCAAAATTTGGCTAAAAAGGGTCTTTCCATGTCTAAAATGGTCCAAATCTGACTGAAAAGTGCCTTTTCTTGTCAAAAAGGGTCAAAATCTGGTTAAAAAGGGTCTTTCCATGTCTAAAATGGTCAAAATCTGACTGTAAAGGGTCTTTTCTTGTCCAAAAAGGGTCAAAATCTGGCTAAAACAGGCCGTTTTTGTCAAAAAAGTCTAAAGTCTTAAAAAGTCTTTCCATGTCTAAAATGGTCAAAATCTGACTGAAAAGTGCCTTTTCTTGTCAAAAAGGGTCAAAATCTGGTTAAAAAGGGTCTTTCCATGTCTAAAATGGTCAAAATCTGACTGTAAAGGGTCTTTTCTTGTCTGAAAAGGGTCAAAATCTGGCTAAAACAGGCCTTTTTTGTCAAAAAAAGGTCTAAAGTTTTAAAAAGTCTTTCCATGTCTAAATGATCAAAATCTGACTGAAAAGTGCCTTTTCTTGTCAAAAGGGGTCAAAATCTGCTTTAAAAGGGTCTTTCCATGTCTAAAATCTAAAATCTGACTGAAAAGGGTCTTTTCTTGTCCAAAAAGGGTCAAAATCTGGCTAAAACAGGCCGTTTTTGTCAAAAAAGTCTAAAGTCTTAAAAGTCTTTCTGCAAAATGGCAAAATTGCTGAATGTGCCTTTTCTGTCAAAGGGGTCAAAATTTTAAAAGGTCTTTCCTGTCAAAATGTCAAAATCTGACTGAAAAGTGCTTTTTCTTGTCAAAAAGGGTCAAAATCTGGCTCAAAAGGGTCTTTCCATGTCTAAAATGGTCAAAATCTGACTGAAAAGGGTCTTTTCTTGTCCATAAAGGGTCAAAATCTGGCTAAAACAGGCCGTTTTTGTCAAAAAAGTCTGAAGTCTTATAAAGTCTTTCCATGTCTAAAATGGTCAAAATCTGACTGAAAAGTGCCTTTTCTTGTCAAAAGGGGTCAAAATCTGCATTAAAAGGGTCTTTCCATGTCTTAAATGGTCAAAATCTGACTGAAAAGTGCTTTTTCTTGTCAAAAAGGGTCAAAATCTGGCTATAAAGGCAAAATCTGACTGAAAAGTGTCTTTTCTTGTCATAAAGGGTCAAAATTTGGCTAAAAAGGCTCTTTCTATGTCTAAAATGGTCACAATCTGACTGAAAAGTGCCTTTTCTTGTCAAAAAGGGTCAAAATCTGGCTAAAACAGGCCGTTTTTGTCAAAAAAGTCTGAAGTCTTATAAAGTCTTTCCATGTCTAAAATGGTCAAAATCTGACTGAAAAGTGCCTTTTCTTGTCAAAAGGGGTCAAAATCTGCATTAAAAGGGTCTTTCCATGTCTTAAATGGTCAAAATCTGACTGAAAAGTGCTTTTTCTTGTCAAAAAGGGTCAAAATCTGGCTATAAAGGCAAAATCTGACTGAAAAGTGCCTTTTCTTGTCAAAAAGGGTCAAAATCTGGCTAAAAAGGGTCTTTCCATGTCTAAAATGGTCAAAATCTGACTGAAAAGGTTTTTTTTTGTCTTAAAAGGGTCAAAATCTGGCTAAAACAGGCCGTTTTTGTCATAATAGTCTAAAGTCTTAAAAAGTCTTTCCATGTCTAAAATGGTCACAATCTGACTGAAAAGTGCTTTTTCTTGTCAAAAAGGGTCAAAATTTGGCTCAAAAGGGTCTTTCCATGTCTAAAATGGTCAAAATCTGACTGAAAAGTGACTTTTCTTGTTCAAAAATGGTCAAAATCTGGCTATAAAGGGGTCTAAAATGGTCAAAATCTTTTCTTGTCTAAAAAAAGTTCAAAGTTATGCTAAAATGGATCGTGTCAAAAATAGTTGAAAATATGGCTTTATTATCTCTTTTGATCGTTGTCCTCCCTGAAATGCGCATAATGTGGTCACCCTAGTAGAGCCCCAAATGAGAAAATTCGATTTAAAGGGTTCCTCCTCTTTTTTTCTCTATCGCACTCAATCCTTTGGGATCATGGAAGTTCAAAGTCCTTATTTTATTTTCAGGAAATTGTATTAACGCCCTCGCCGACGGATTAGGACATATAAAATACCGAGATTCAAAACTGACTCGAATTCTCAAAGACTCTTTAGGAGGAAATTGTCAAACTCTTATGATCGCCAACATTTCCCCGTCATCGGCATCTTTTGAAGACACTTACAACACTTTAAAATACGCATCTCGAGCCAAGTGTATCAAATCTAAGGTATTCAAATGATAAAAAATCACATTTTTTTAAATTATTTATTTTTAGATTTCCAAAAACGTCATGAATCAAGTTTATTCGGTGGCACATTACAAAAAAATTGTTACAGAATTGGAAGAAAAGCTTTCCAAGATGGATGTGAGTGTTTTATTTATTTATTGTTTATTTAATTTATTTTTTTAGTCAAATTCTCTTCCTGAACTTGACGATTGGATGCCTAAAATTGAGTCTGTTATGGAAGAAAGGTTGAAGTTGATGAAAGAATTTATTGCGATCGAAAGCCAGAAAAAATGTACAGAATGGCGGCTGGAGCATAAATCGAATTTGAAATCGCTTTTCGATCCGGCGATCGAAAGTAAAGACATGGTCAAGATAATGTCGAGCATATCGCAGCTTAAAGGTCGAATCGATTCCGGAAACGGTCGCCAGGACGATATTCCGCCTGCACTTTCTGCCAACACGAAAAAACTCAAAAATCTTCAATCTGAAATCGACAAAAATCCCAAACTCGTTCGTATTCTGAAACCTCTGATTGATTTCTACGAGCAGAAAATTATGTCGGAAATGTTAAATTTGCAATTGGAGCATGCGAACAAAGCCCTCAGATTACAGACGAAACGTGAAGAAATTTATAAAAACGCTGCCAACTCAGCATTTCAGACGATACAAGAATTTTATTCTTTGCTCCGAAATTTGGGCCATGGTAGCGAACTACTCTCATCGAAATACTTGGTAAGTTTAATTCATTGACGTCACTTTGCAACCCTGATAGTCCAGTCAAACTAAGCCCGAAAAAGCCAAATAAAAGAAAAAAAAAAAGGTATTTTGTTTCTCTACAGAAATGTGTAGGGGTTGGTCCCATGATTAACCAAAAAAAAAGTCCATAACCGAAACCCGTGCGCTTTGGCGTCAGGAAAGTTTGTAAGGTGATTTTTTTCGTTTTTTCGCCAATATCTCGAAAACCGTAAATAGTAGGCGAAATAATTATTAGTACAAAATTAAAGATAATTAAATTTGCTATAATTTTGAGCTAATATGATTTTTTCGTAGGACCAAACGTTTCTGAGCTACGAGGTCGCAAAAAACTGGGGTTTTCTATTTTGACCTCTAAAGGACAGAAGACGTCATCTAATCAAAAAAGTGGACTTAATAAAAGTTGTAGAGAATTTAATTGCCTTTTGAAAACAACTCTCAAAAAGCAATTAACGATAAATAGGCAGGGGTGGGGGTAAATTTCAAAAAATTTCAAAACAAATTTCATTCAAAAATTGAAATTTCAAAAAAATGAATAAAAACAAAATTAAAGCTTATAAAATTTTCTAAAGATTTGATTTACTAAGATTTTTTGTAGGACCAAAGGTTTCTGAGCTACGAGGTGACAAAAAAGCGGGATTTTCGAGTTTTTGCTATAAAAAAAAGTAAGATTTTAGAAAAGTCGGAAAAAAGCAAGGAAGGCGTTTTCTAATCAAAAAAGCATGCTAAGTAAACGTTGTAGAGAATTCAATTTCCATTTTAAAATCAACTATCGAGAATCAATTAAAAATCAACAGGTAGGGGTGGGGGGTAAATTTCAAAAATACATTTTTTACTGCAAAAGGACCTGTCGCCTCGTAGCTCAGATACGTTTGGTCCTACAAAAAATCTTACTAGGTCATATTTGTAGAAAATTTAATAACCTATAATTTTGTTTTTATACAATTTTTTGAAATTTGAATTTTTTCAATAAAATTTTTTGACTGAATTTTTTGAGTGTTTTGAAATTTACCCCCACCCCTACCTGTTGGTCGTTAATTGATTCTCGATAGTTGATTTTAAATGGAAATTAAATTCTCTACAACGTTTACTTAGCATGCTTTTTTGATTAGAAAACGCCTTCCATGATTTTTTCCGACTTTTCTGAAATCTGACTTTTTTATAGGAAAAACTCGAAAATCCCGCTTTTTTTCACCTCGTAGCTCAGAAACGTTTGGTCCTACAAAAAATCTTAGTTTATGAGGACTGGTTCTTAAAGGTAATTAAATTCTCTACAACTTTTATTAAGTACACTTTTTTGATTAGATGACGTCTTCAGTCCTTCAGAGGTCAAAATAGAAAACCATGGTTTTTTTGCAACCTCGTAGCTCCGATACGTTTGGTCCTACAAAAAATCGTATCAGCTCAAAATTATAGGAAATTTAATTATCTTTAACTTTGTACTAAAAATTTTTTCGCCTACGACCTACGGTTTTTGAGATATTAGGAAAAACACGAAGAAAATCGCATTAAAAATGCTCGAGCGGACTATATCAGCCTTTTTCTAAATCAAAATTGTTTTTTCCTTTTCAGGCCGCTGTCAAAGAACTTGAAGGAGTGAAAGCTGTCACTTGGTCCGAAGACGATGACGACCAAACAAAAAGCACCCTCAAATTAAGTCTCACCCGCCTCCAAAATCTACCCGACGTAAGTTTTCATCAGAATAAAATAAATTAATCCAATTTTTAGTCACCATTATTGGAAAACGCTGAAAACAATGAAGCAAGCCGAACACCTTATCGAGGGAAAATAATGGGTAAAGCTTATTTTACTCCTTTTTTTTGATCATTTTTAACCATTCTTTTAAAGGAGTGATGCCGATCACAAAATCGAAAACGTTCGTCAAATCTAGAACTTGGAATAGAAATAAAGAAAACGTCAAGCTGGTAACTCCTTTGTCCAAAGTGCCAATCGACTGTAAGTTAATAAAATAAAATGAATATTCAGCTAAAAAAATTTCAGGCTACAATCTATCTGCGATAAAGCCGAAAAGTCTGACTCGGAATTTCCCTCTCCGGAGTATCTCCGCTCAAAATTCAACCCTCAACCCTCGATCATACACCAAGTAAGTTATTTTTTATGTTTTTTAAATATTCATTTTTTTTTCCAGATTTAAGGCGACAAGCACAAGGAAAACCCCAGTTTCTGCATCAAAGTTCTCGTGTAAAAAATAATCGCTTCGACCTACCCATTCAAAATGGAGTGCCTGATTTTATTTTAGAATTGTAAATAAATTTTCTCTAAACATTTAACTTTTATATTTTATCACATAAAAAAAATCTATTAATATAAAAAAAAAATTTATTTGTAACATAATTTTAATGCAATATACTCCAAATTATGCTTTACATGGAATTTATTTTCTCCTTTACACATTTTTTTTTTATTACCGCCATTTGAGTTGGCAACACTGTATTTTTGGCGGGAGTTGAGAAAAAATGTTACCATAAAAGAAATAGAAGATATTTACAGGTAGGTTACTACTTTCGTGTATCAATTTCATTTTTATCTATTTCTCCTACAACCATAGAGGCATAAAATGAATTTTTAGCTCCATGCCACTACCCAGCATGCATAGACAGATTGTACGACTTTTTTCAGTTTTCTATGTTTGATTTCCATTACCATAGAGGTAAAAAACTAATAAAATGTAGCTCTGTGATAGTTCCCATCATGCATTTCGTCAATTTTCGTTTGTACTTTTTGGTGTTAAGTTGGCTACCCTGCTCCATTGGTGAATAGGTAACCAAGTGAAAGGTTTCAAAATTCAACAACATTTGTTATGGATTGGAAATTGTTTTTATGATCAAAAATGAATGCAATAAAAGTTGAGTTTTTGGAGGAGCCAGTCTACATCAAAGAAGAACTCATCTTCGAAGAAGAAAATGAAATTCCCGAATGTGAAGTTGAAGTAGAAAAGGTGAAGGTGAAAGAAGAAATTTACGTTTGGGATTGTTTTGCTGAAGGGTCTTCAATTCTCGAAAATGTTGAAAGCGAAGAAACCCACGAAGAACTTTACGAATGTGCCCTCTGCTGGAGTAATTTCGTCCGGGAAAAATTTTTGAAGAGACATTTGAAAATACATTCCGAATATCTTTACCCGTGCGATAGATGCAAAAAGAGGTTTCAATCAGACCAGAGTTTGACGACGCATATAAAGAACGTCCATATGGGAGGAAAGCCGTTTTCGTGTCAAGTTTGCAATATGAAATTCGCCAAAAATTATGAAAAAAAGAAACATCTCAAAGAAGAGCATCCTGAAAAGCTCTACAGTTGTAAACTCTGTGAGAGCAAATTCGCAACAAAAAAGTACCTGAAGGCTCATTTAGCACTCCATAAGCGTTATCAATGTGATATTTGCCAAAAGAAGTTTCCTTATCATAATTCTTTGAAATACCATAAGAAAACCCATAGTGGAGAAAGACCTTTTTCGTGTGAGTTTTGCGATAAAAATTTTTCAAGAAAAGACAACATGATTGTTCATTTGAGAATCCATACTGGAGAAAAGCCTTTCCGATGTGATGTTTGCAAAAAGGATTTCACTTATAATAGTTGTCTGAAATTTCATATGAGAAAACATAGAAGAAAGGACATGTAAAGGAACAAAATGAATCTGTCGTACCTATAAACTAGATCTGCCAAAGCTTCTTTTATATCGGTCAAGTTGTATTAAGAAATAAAACTATGTACATATTTGAAATTCCTTAATTTTTTAAATTCTTTATCCTTAGATTTAACTTAATAAATCTACTCCCGTAGTACCTACTAGTAGGTACTCCCGTACCTACTAAAAAGTTCCTACCTACTTTATTGAAAAGCACTTAAACGGTAAAGAAACATATCTGAAAGGTAACCACTAAATAAAGAAAATTACGTACCTTCCTACCAAACAGTAGGTAAAAAATACCCACCTACTAAAAAGTAGGTACCCACTTAACAATACAAAGTACCTACCTAGTAAGAAAGTAACCACTAAATGAAGAAAATTACGTACCTACCTACCATTGAAAATTACCTAAACAGAAGGAAAAAGTACCTACCTATGTAGTTAGAAATTACCCACTAAATAAATCAAATTACGTGCCTACCTACCAAACAGTAGGTAAAAAATACCCACCTACTAAAAAGTAGGTACCCACTTAACAATAAAAAGTACCTACCTAGTAAGAAAGTAACCACTAAATGAAGAAAATTAGGTACGTACCTACCTACCATTGAAAATTACCTAAACAGAAGGAAAAAGTACCTAACTAGAAAGAAAGTACCCACTAAATAAATCAGATTACGTGCCTACCTACCAAACAGTAGGTAAAAAATACCCACCTACTAAAAGGTAGGTACCCACTTAACAATAAAAAGTACCTACCTAGTAAGAAAGTAACCACTAAATGAAGAAAATTAGGTACGTACCTACCTACCATTGAAAATTACCTAAACAGAAGGAAAAAGTACCTACCTATGTAGTTAGAAATTACCCACTAAATAAATCATATTACGTGCCTACCTACCAAACAGTAGGTAAAAAATACCCACCTACTAAAAAGTAGGTACCCACTTAACAATAAAAAGTACCTGCCTAGTAAGAAAGTAACCACTAAATGAAGAAAACTAGGTACGTACCTACCTACCATTGAAAATTACCTAAACAGAAGGAGAAAGTACCTTAACTAGAAAGAAAGTACCTACTAAATAAATCAGATTACGTGCCTACCTACCAAACAGTAGGTAAAAAATACCCACCTACTAAAAGGTAGGTACCCACTTAACAATAAAAAGTACCTACCTAGTAAGAAAGTAACCACTAAATGAAGACAATTACGTGCCTACCTACCAAACAGTTGGTAAAAAATACCCACCTACTAAAAAGTAGGTACCCAGTTAACAATAAAAAGTACCTATGTACCTAATAAAAAAGTACCCACTACATAAAGGAAGCTCAGCAAAAGTCATCACCTACAAAAATCGCTACAGCTCCTCCAAAAATGGAGATAGCGATTTCGGTCCAAAAGAAAAAGTCCTTAAAAAAGGCTCTACTTTTCATCTCTGAAATAAAAAATGGGGATTCTCATTGAAATAAAGAAGTTTGTGTCGATATCTCGTGATACAGAAACCTTTGATGCTTCAATTTGTAATATTTGGAATCGTAAGAAAAAAACAAGTAAAATTAAAAAAATTTTTTTGGCCTCTTAAGTCAATTTTAATGGATTTTAGGGCGAAACATTAACATCTTTAAAAGTTGTCATAAGTGGCAATTATTTAGTCTAGCCTAGGAGCCGCCGTGACGACCTCCTCAATAGCCTACTTTCTTACGGAAATCCGCTAAAAGTACCTACCTAGTATGTGCACAACTAAATAAAGAAAATTACGGGGGAAGGGGCAATTAGATGAGTTGGTGGAAATATTGTTATGGTAGGAGCAGGTTGGGGGATAATTTCCCAATTATCAGGAAGTTATCGATGGGGCAAACTCCATACAATTACATTTATTTAGTTTTTTTTAATAATTAATTTTTGAGTCCCAAGTTTTACTTCATCTTGGCTCGCATTTAGCGAAAAAGAGGGTCGAAATTGCTGGAGGAAATATACGAGGCGTAATTAATGAATTTTTAAATGGAGGATACAAAAGTTTTTTTAAATGATGGAACCCCTCCCCTCCAACAATTAGTTTTTTTTATTCTTCTAATTTTTAAAATCTAGGTTTAATTTTTTTCTTTTGGAAAAAGACAACCTATTTTTTCATATTTAGGGCGAAATTTTTTTTTTCTTAAATTGGAATCGTAAAACGCTTAGAAAAGAGCAAACGGAAACTTAACTTTTCCTCCCCTTTTTCGTATAAACGACATAAAACTGTTGGAACAATCGTAACTTTTCTTTTTACAACCCCAACACTTAAGGAAACAATGAAATAAAAAAAAGAAACCTCTTGAATGAAAGTAAAATACTTATGGTGGGATGTAAAAAAATAAAAATTAGGAAAATAGGGATTCTACAGGTTCATCGGATTGTCGAGATTTTTTGATGGGGGGACTTTTTTCGCATGTAGAGTCCAACTTCGTTCCACGAACAGCATACCCCCCTCCACTCATTTTTTGAATTATAGATGACGTCGAAGGACCGAACCCCAGTCGATATGGATAATAAAAGACTTCGGAACGTCACGACATCCGCCTCAAATAAAAAAAAATGTCATCAACTTTTAGTTTTGTTTGGAAAAAGTTCTGATTTCGACAACGAAAAACTTCATAAAATGACTCATTCAAGGATCATAGGTGTCCAAAATGTCATGGCTACAAGGCAAGGAATTCGTGAAGGTTATGTCGGAACATGGTCTAGAACTTGCCAATCAATTTTTTGGTCGGATATGGGTCGTCTATAGCAATCTATTTGATTTAACGGTTGCACCCCCTTGAGGTCACATCAGATGTTAATTTTATAGACTCGTCGGTTCTCTATTTACGGCTGAACGTTAAGCGTTCCCAGCAGTGCGATGTGAAAAAGTGGAAAAAAGTCGAAAATGTCCGGTTTCTCCATGACGTACTTTGTATTCAGGGCGCGCTCAACGAGCGGGGAAAATAAAAACGAAGCCCGTGCACTCCTCCGAGCAAGCGAATTGTTTAATTCCGAACCCCCTCCCCTACCCCTCCCGCCCACCACGCGGCTACTACTAGACTCCGAGTACCCCCTACGCTATTTTATTTATACAGACCCTCGGAATATTGTTGCCTCTTCCCTTTTCAGGTTTCCCCTCAGGAGAAATTCTACTTTTTCTCCTTCCAATTTCACGTTATCACCGCTATCGGACGTTTTATTATAAATTCTTAAATATTTAATTATATTCAAACAAAACGAAAATTTTTTGGGGCCGTAAATGTTGTTCAAAGATTGAAGAAACTTGATCATCGAAGCTAAAGATCCTCTCGTCAAAAACTGCAATTGGGCCATAAGCAGTGGCGGCTCGTACCCTGATCCTCAGGGAGTGCACAGATAATAAATAATACTAAAATACCTAAAAGGTTGTTGGAGGAGGAGGGGCAGTGGGATGATTAGCTTTTCTTAGCCTTTTCCGATGTACTATTTCCGAGGTCGCGGATTTGAATTTTCTTCTCGATTGTCAGTCGAGAAGAATTCTTGATAATGTAACTCACCGAATTGTTCATGGCCACTTTGTAAACGTCAATATTAAAAGAAAAACGAAGAGTAAAATCACAATAAACATTTCAGTAAGAAAACAATGTTAAAACCTTCAAAGGTGGAGGACAAATTCGAAAGTGCCCCGAATCAGCGCACCTGGCGGAGGAGCAGTACACTTCCAGTGCTCCTCGGGGAGTTATCCCTCGACCCTGATTGGCCAATTCAATAGCCCCACCCACTATTGTAGCGTAAAACTCATTTAACTCATTCATAAAACTCATTCATAGGGATCGGGTCGGAGCACATCAACTTTGTGCACCACGAGATGTCCTAAGACGGTGTTTATAAGATGTTAGAACGATATGAAGGACAACCCCATCGATGTTTACGCTTACCCATATTGTTTCCCCTTCCCGCGTAGATTTGAATTTAAAATTCCAATTAAAATTTTAAATTTAACTTTGGAAAAAATAATAATTACTGATCAATTGAAGCTGGGAGTGCACTTGCTCCTGTGCTCCTATCAAGAGCCGCCAAAATAAAATAAATAATAATAATTACTGAAAATCAATTGAAGCTGGGAGTGCACTTGCTCCTGTGCTCCTATCACGAGCCGCCACTGGCCACAAGTATAAAGCAACTCGGAAAATTTCAAGATGGCGTAATTAAATGAAAGCCGGGGTTCATTTATTAGCGGAAGGAAAAGAAAAGAGCGGGGGCGGATGTTAGATGTTGAAACATTAAGGAGGATAAAGGTCGCTTGAGGATCAGCCTATTCATTCCGTCTGTACATCAATTATTCCCCCCCACCACTCCACCTCCCGTCCCGCAAACAACAAACCCGTTTTCCTTTTTACCCCCGGCCGTAAACCTTCTTTTCTTACGGCCATAATTAAGAAGTCCAATAGAAAGGTTAATTTGAAAATAAAAATCCTTAAGAAATTACACCCGGAGGTTCCTCCCTCCCTGTCCAATTTGAGAACCGACTTTTTATGTTTCATCCCGCTTTGATTAAATTAACGAAAGGAAAATTAAATTTTTACGATTTTAAGAAATTATTGACTTTAAAAAAAATCCTATTTTTATAAAAATTAAGAAATCAAATTGTCGTTTCTGGTGAGGAAAGGACAAGGATCGTTTATTCATGAAATGTGAGTTGGAGGGACGAGGGAGGACGTCAGGGACGGCTACTTCCGGTTTGCCAGCAGCACGACGAATAAATATTAAAAGAGGCGGCTGACGCGTTCCCCCTGCCCACCTACCACAAAAACTTTGGGACGTACACGCTGACACTCCGAATACCGTCCACGTACATGTCTAAACTCCCAAAACACATAAAATACGACAGAAATAAAGTTAAAATTATAAAATATTCAAACTAAGTCTTGCTTTTAAAATGTTAAATAGCAGTTTCTCGGCTTACGAAATACTAGGTAGCTATCCATCATGCATTTTGATAGTATCCATCTTGTATTGGACCTTTTTGACAAGAAAAGACCCTTTTCAGCCAGATTATGACCTTTTTGATAAGGAGAGACACTTTTCAGCCAGATTTTGAATCTTTTTTTGATATGAAAAGACCCTCTTCAGCCAGGTTTTGACCCTATTTGACAAGGAAAAACAGTTTTTGACCTTTTTAAGAAAAAACCCTTTTCAGCCAAATCTTGACCCTTTTTGACAGGGAAAGACGCTTTCCAGCCAGATTTTGAATCTATTTTTGATATAAAAAGACCCTCTACAGCCAGATTTTGACCTTTTTGAAAAATAAAAGACCCTTTTCAGCTAGATTTTGACCTTTTTTTGAAAAGGAAAAACACTTTTTGACCTTTTTGACAAGAAAAAACCCTTTTCAGCCAAATCTTGACCCTTTTTGACAGGAAAAGACGCTTTCCAGCCAGATTTTGAATCTTTTTTTGATATGAAAAGACCTTCTTCAGCCAGATTTTGACCTTTTTGATAAATAAAAGACCCTTTTCAGCCAGATTTTGATTCTATTTTGATATGAAAAGACCCTTTTCAGCCAGATTTTGACCCTATTTGACAATTGAAAAAAAAATTTATGACAGTTTTTTACCTTTTTGACAAGAAAAGACCCTTTTCAGCTAGATTTTGACCTTTTTGACTAGAAAAAACCCTTTTCAACCAAATCTTGACCCTTTTTGACAGGGAGAGACGCTTTCCAGCCAGATTTTGAATCTTTTTTGATATAAAAGACCCTCTTCAGCCAGATGTTGACCTTTTTGATAAATAAAAGACCCTTTTCAGCCAGATTTTGATTCTATTTGATATGAAAAGACCTATTCAGCCAGATTTTGACCCTATTTGGCAATTGAAAAAAAATTTTATGACAGTTTTTTACCTTTTGACAGAAAGACCCTTTTAGCTTGATTTGACCTTTTTGACTAGAAAAAACCCTTTTCACCAATCTTGACCTTTTTGACAGGGAGAGACGCTTTCCAGCCAGATTTTGAATCTTTTTTGATATAAAAGACCCTCTTCAGCCAGATGTTGACCTTTTTGATAAATAAAAGACCCTTTTCAGCCAGATTTTGATTCTATTTTGATATGAAAAGACCCTCTTCAGCCAGATTTTGACCCTATTTGACAATTGATTATGACAGTTTTTTTACCTTTTTGACAAGAAAAGACCCTTTTTAGCTTGATTTTGACCTTTTTGACTAGAAAAAACCCTTTTCAACCAAATCTTGACCCTTTTTGACAGGGAGAGACGCTATCCAGCCAGATTTTGAATCTTTTTTGATATAAAAGACCCTCTTCAGCCAGATTTTGACCCTATTTGATAAATAAAAGACCCTTTTTAGTCTGATTTGGACCCTTTTTGACAAACAAAAATACTTTTAAGACATATACAGACTGTCACTTAAACTTTTTCTGGAATGGTTACTAATAAGCCAACTTTGAATGGAACCTTGTCAACGAAATGGTGGACTCTCTGCTTATAAATAATATTCCAAGTCGAGAAGCGTTTATTTACGGATACTATTTTTGAGTGTAAAAACATTTCTCTCTGGGCGGGAATGGAAGCCAAAGGTGAGAGACGATTGTAGGACGGTTTATAACTAATTCATCGCTCGACGAGTTGACCAAGTCCTGGGCTCAGCAATTAGCGCTCGGATCCCTCCCCGCTGTCACTCAGAAACCTTTTCCCTGTCACCCGACTTCCATTAACCCTCCCGTTTTACCCCACCTACATAAAAACTCCCGAAAAAACAAGAAAAACCTCTTTTTATAAGTTGGTAAAAGTTGGTGGATTCTTGCCCTTTTGTAATTTTATCCTCTCGTTAGCTTTTTGCAAGTATAGAGCAAACAAAGAACAATTAGTTGACGCTCTTATAAGTGGGGAGTCTTTTGTACTTTGTTTTTTAACAGCCTCACATCTGCCAGCCGAGATTCATCGATGGATAAATATTTACTTTGAGGGTCATTCGATAATCGATTTTCCTTGTTGATCTTACAGAAAGGACAACTTGTTTCTGCCGGAGATTAGTAAAGATGTACCCATAATGCATTGCGTCACTAGGGTGAATAAAGTCTTTTATTGATGTCCAAAAATCGAGGTAAAAATGGCCCCTAGTGTCCAAAAAGGATCAAAAATCAAGCGAAAAGGGCCCTTTTCATAGTAAAGAAACAAAATCTGGTTAAAAGGGCCCCTAATGCCCAAAAAAGGTCAAAAATCAAGCAAAAAAGACTTTTTTTTGTAGTCTAGTAAAGAAGGCCTAGTGTCTGAAAGGATCATAAATCAAGCTAAACAGGGCCCTTTTCGTTACAAAGAAAAATAATCTAGTAAAAAGGGCCCCTTGTGGCCAAAAAAGATCAAAAACCTAGCTAAAAAGGGCCCTTATTGTCCAAAAAGGATCAAAATTCATGCTAAAAGGGCCCTAGTGTCTAAAAAGGATCAAAATTCAAGCTAAAAGGACCCCTGATGTCTAAAAAAGATCAAAAACCTAGATAAAAAGGGCCCCAAGTGTCCAAAAAGGATAAAAATTAAAAATTCAAGCTAAAAGGGCCCCCAGTGTCTAAAAAAGATCAAAAACCTAGACAAAAAGGGCTCCAAGTGTCCAAAAAGGATAAAAATTAAAAATTCAAGCTAAAAGGGCCCCCAGTGTCCAAAAAGAATCAAAATTCAAGCAAAAAGGGCCCCTTTTAAAAAAAACCTAGCCAAAAAGGGCCCCTAGTGTCAAAAAAGATCAAAAATCTAGCTAAAAAGGGCACCTAGTGTCAAAAAAGGATCAAATTTCAAGCTAAAAAGGCCCCTAGTGTCTAAAAAAAGATTAAAGTTCAAGCTAAAAGGGGCCCAAGGGTCTAAAAAGGATTTAAAAAAACCTAGCCAAAAAGGGCCCCTAGTGCCCAAAAAGGGCCCCTAGTGTCTAAAAAAGATCAAAAATCTAGCTAAAAAGGGCCCTAAGTGTCCATAAAGGATCAAAATTCAAGCTAAAACGGCCCCTAGTGCCTAAAAAAGATCAAAAATCTAGCTAAAAAGGGCCCTAAGTGTCCATAAAGGATCAAAATTCAAGCTAAAACGGCCCCTAGTGCCTAAAAAAGATAAAAAATCTAGCTAAAAAGGGCCCCTAGTGTCTAAAAGAGATAAAAAACCTAGCCAAAAAGGGCCCCTAGTGTCAAAAAAAGATAAAAAATCTAGCTAAAAAGGGCCCCTAGTGTCCAAAAAGGATCAAAATTCAAGCTAAAATGGCCCCTAGTGTCTAAAAAGGATTAAAAAAAAACCTAGCCTCAAAGGGCCCCTAGTGCCCAAGCGGGCCCCTAATGTCTAAAAAAGATCAAAAACTAGATAAAAAGGGCCCCAGCGTCAAAAAGAATCAAAATTCAATCTAAAAGGGCCCCCAGTGTCCAAAAAGAATCAAAAATCTAGCTAAAAAGGGCCCCTAGTGTCCAAAAAGGATCAAAATTCAAGCTAAAATGGCCCCTAGTGTCTAAAAAAGATTAAAGTTCAAGCTAAAAGGGCCCCTAGTGTCTAAAAAGGATTAAAAAAAACTAGCCTCAAAGGGCCCCTAGTGCCCAAAACGGGCCCCTAGTGTAAAAAAGATCAAAAACCTAGATAAAAAGGGCCCCAGCGTCCAAAAAGAATCAAAATTCAATCTAAAAGGGCCCCCAGTGTCCAAAAAGAATCAAAAATCTAGCTAAAAAGGGCTCCTAGTGTCCAAAAAGGATCAAAATTCAAGCTAAAATGGCCCCTAGTGTCTAAAAAAGATTAAAGTTCAAGCTAAAGGGCCCCTAGTGTCTAAAAAGGATTTAAAAAACTAGCTCAAAGGGCCCCTAGTGCCCAAAGCGGGCCCCTATGTCTAAAAAAGATCAAAAACCTAGATAAAAAGGGCCCCAGCGTCCAAAAAGAATCAAATTCAATCTAAAAGGGCCCCCAGTGTCCAAAAAGAATCAAAAATCTAGCTAAAAAGGGCTCCTAGTGTCCAAAAAGGATCAAAATTCAAGCCAAAAGGGCCCCTAGTGTCTAAAAAAGATTAAAGTTCAAGCTAAAAGGGGCCCCTAGTGTCTAAAAAAGATTAAAAATAACTATTTCTTTTAGAAAAGAATATTTGAAAAATTGTATTGAAAAGGTTCTGGTTGGGAAGCTGCGAGGCATAAATCAGTAGAGTAGGTGAAAATCTCAAGGAAGAAATTGATTCGCCCCTTTTGAATATTTGATATAAAAGAGGCCTCAACGTCGTAAATGGGATTGAGATTTTGAGGATAATTGTCTCGGAACGTTGATTTGAGGCGGGCGGGAAACGTCTCGAAATAGACTGGCAAGTGGCACCGGGTAGACAACTCTGAAAGCTATTAGATCATGAATAGTTGAGGGTGGGGATGACCAGAGATCTCGGGAGGATGCTAAACCACGGCTCTACATAATTCAGACGTTCGTTAACTGGACCGCCGATTTGAGGGATAACGCCTTCAAGCCTCCACTCCCATGAAACCATAATGAGAGGAGAAATCGCCCTTTTGAGAAAATTCAAAGAAATTCGAGTTCGAACCTACATTTTCGAGAGGGCGGGAAGGGAGGCGGGAGAGCTCGAGGTCCCCATGGCAACCAACAATGTAAACAAGGCACTCTCACAACGCGGGACACATTGATTTTACCTCCTTGTGGGACACCTGCTACTAACTCCACATAAACAATAAAGCAAAAACTAAAAAAAAATTTATAGCCACTTTGCTTTTATTTCTATTTGCAATAGCTTCTAATGTTCATAGGTCTTCAGAATGAGGTCCTATCGTTCTTGAAGTGGTGGTTATTTTAGGAGCCCCTTGCCTCACTCCCCTGGGATAGGAGGGAGAACTACAGGGCCTGGGAAACTAAATAAAAGGTCCTCTACACAGTAGGCTGACATGAAGAAATTTTTTACAAGGATTTGTGAAAAAGGTTCAAAATCAGGCTAAAAAGGGCTCTTTTTGTTGAAAAGATAGATCTCTCTAAAAAAGGGTATTTTCTTGCCAAAGAAGGTCAGAATTTGTTTGAAAGGGGTCTTTTCTTGTAAAATAGGGTAAAAACCTGGCTGACAAGGGTATTTTCTTGTCAAAAAGGGTCAAAGTCTGGCTAAAAAGGGTCTTTACATGTCAAAAATGGTCAAAGTCTGTCTGAAATTTCTTTGTCAAACGGGTCAAAATTTAGCTAAAAAGGGTCTTTTATTGTCAAAAAGGGTCAAAATCTGTTTGAAAAGTGTCTTTACTTATCAAAAAGGGTCAAAATCTGGCTTAAAAGGGTCTTTTCTTATCACAAAAAGGTTCAAAATCAAGTTGGAGTTGGTCTCTTGTGGTCAATTATGGTCAAAATCTGGCTGTAAAGGGTCTTTTATTGTCAAAAAGGGTCAAAATCTGTCTGAAAAGTGTCTATACTTTTCAAAAGGGTCAAAATCAAGCTGAAAAGGGTCTTTTCTTATCAAAATAAGGTTCGAAATCATGCTGAAATTGGTCTCTTCTTGTCAATAATGGTCAAAATCTGGCTGTAAATGATCTTTTCTTGTCAAAATTGGTCATAATTTGTATAAAAATTGTATTTATTGGTTACCTAATACTTAAAAATGGCCAAAATCTGGCTGAAAAGTGTCTTTTTCTGTCAAAAAGGTCAAAATCTAGCTAAAATAGGGTCTTTTCTTGTCAAAAGGGTCAAATTCTGTCAAAATGCGTGTTGCGTAAAAATCTTTGGAAATGCGTAAAATCCCGCATAACGCGTTAAATCACGCACAATGAGTAAATCACGCATACTGCCTAAAATAACGCATAATGCGTAAATTTACGCATAGTGAGTAAAATCACACATAACGCATAAAATCCCGCATAATGCGTTAAATAACGCATAATGAGTAAAATCACGCATAATGCGTTAAATTACGCATAATGCGTTAAATTACGCATAATGCGTTAAATTACGCATAATGCGTTAAATCACGCATAATGCTTAAAATCACGCAAGTAGGCATCGGAAATCTTTTAAAAAATTAATTAGCTAGGACAAATTAAACTCTTCACTTAATTAAATTAGGTTCAAAGTCAATTAAGATAATGAAAATCCATTTGACGCAATTTAGGCCGCTGATAAATGCATTTAAGTTGTTTGGGTTAATTTTTTTATTTATCGATTTGAGCGTTTTTTATGGGTTCGGGGGAAAAAAAAGAGATCCTGCGGGTGTTAAAGTGCGCTTTCGAGCACACAATAAAGGAAGAGAAGGCCCGTAAAGCGCCCTCACCCTCGCCACTAAGTCAGGGCTACCAACAAACTCTGGCCGTACAAATTGCCCGGCAATCCAATTGGGCTCGAGTTTTATGTGGTTTCCCTTCTCCCCTTACAAGTCCTTGACTCCTTCGGGGCGGCATAATGCATGAGAGCCGCCTTCCCGACCATCTTCTCGCCCGGAAACACATCGTCTCCTCCCCCTTCACTTGTCTAAATAGACCAGGATTACATTTTTTTTTCTCTTTCCCTCCTCGAGTATACGAAAGCATTCCAAAATGTGTTCAAAGCAGAATTCAGGCCGACAGACGGACAAGACTTGTCTTGTGAAAAAGGTTTATCTGGCTAAAAAGGGCTCTTTTTGTCAAAAAGACAGTAAATCTCCCTAAAAAGGGTATTTTATTGTAAAAAAAGGTTCAAAATCAGGCCGAAAAGGGTCTTTTCTTGTCAAAAGGGGTCAAAATATGGCTAAAAAGGTTACTTTTCATGTCAAAAATGACCAAAATCTGGCTGGAAAGTGTCTTTTCTGGTCGAAAAGATAGAAAATCTTAACATAAAGGGTATTTTGTTGTAAAAAAAGGTTCAAAATAGGGCCAAAAAGGGTATTTTTTTGTTGAACAATCTTCAAATATGACAAGTAATGATCTTACCATTCAAATAATATACAAAATGTGGCCTAAAAGGCTCTTTTGTTGTCAAAAAAAGTCAAAATGTATGTGAAAAGGGATTTTTCTTGCCAAAAAGGGTCTTTTCTTGTCTAAACTGTCCAAAATCTGACTGTAAAGGGTCTTCCTTGTCGAAAAGATAGAAAATTACCGTAAAAACGGTATTTTTTTGTTTAAAAAAAGGTTGAAAATCCGGCCGAAAAGGGTTTTTTCTTATCGAAAAAGGGTCAAATCTGTTTGAAAAGGGTCTTTTCTTGTCAAAAAGGGTCAAAATCAGGTTGAAAAGGTTCTTTTATTTTCAAAAAAGGTTCAAAAACAGGCTTAAAATGGTTATTTTTATGTCACAAATGACCAAAGTCTGGCTGAGAAGAGTCTTTCTTGTCGAAAAATCTCGCTAAAAAGCGTATCATCTTGCAAAAAAGGTTGAAAATCAGTCCGAAATGGGTCTTTTCTTGTCAACAAGGATCAAAATCTGGCTTAAAAGGGTCGTTTTTGACGAAAACTATACGGAATGGCTCTTTTATTGTCAAAACATGGTTTAAAATCTGTTTTAAAAGGATCTTCTCCTGTCCAAAATAGCTCAAAATATGGCTTGATTATCTCTTTGGACTTTCATCGTCTCAAAAGTGCCTATTTCCGCCCAAATCCATGAAGTTTGCTTCCATCCCTCAAGACCTGGCTGCTTTGCAAAATGGTATAACTTGTGCCCCTTGATATAAAGACCAAACAGTAGACTTTAGAATTAAAAATTGTGTTATCCTTGTATATCAAAATGGTTTTCTCAATCTAAAATATAAAGAAATATAAGTTTCACCAATTAATTAATAAAAGGACCCATGGTATAAAAAAAATATTATTTTAAGATCCTATTTGACAATATTTCAAGGCGTAACAACCATCAAGACCTAACTGCTTTGAAGAATAGTATAACCTGTGCCCCTAAAAACCTAATGAAAATTTGGGTTTTTTGCTTTGAAGAAAAGGCTGGGGATAAAAAATAAGATTTAGGATACTGCAATGAAGCGTTATTAGGTATGCGGAATTATTTTGCAGGGGGCACTGCAGAGGGAAAAATGATACAGGAAAAATTGAAATTTTTTCCTCCTCCCCTTATTTTCGTGTTTAAACTCACTAGGAAATTAATTAATTAATTAAATATTGATGTTATCCACATTAAAAGCCTAAGGCGAAACCCATTGATTGGTCAACATCGTGCCCAATCATGAGGGGAGAATTAATTAATGGGAATGCGGGTTAGAACAAACACGTCGTCACGTCGAACCCGACGCACTTAAACGTGTCCTACGGGCATCCGAGATTAGAAACGATGTTTGCTCACGAATTTCACGGATCGTCAAAACCCCCTCGAGGCCAAACATTTTTTTCGACAATCCGCACCCCGAAATGGAGATTTTGGAAGAAAACCACTTTTGCACCAGGTTGTGGCTAGTAGCACGGCAGCGTTCCGCCCGCACTACCTCTAAAATGGAAATTTCGTTAGAAAACAACCGATCTTCACCTTATTTTCACTATATACATATGGATAAGTATTTGGTGTAATCGGAACGGGTATAACAGGTTTACGTATTTATTTTTGGTTTACCAGATTGTTTATTGGTTTCCATGGCAAAATGGTTTAGTCGATTTTTGGGAGAAAAGAATTGGTTTAGGTACTTGGTTAGAATTGATTTTCTTGTAAAATTGGTTTAGTTTGTTTATTATGGTTTTCTTCAAAAAATGGTTTACTGGACGAAATTGGTTTACTTTGGTGTATTGATTTTTGGTTCACCAGGGGAAAGTGTTTATTGGTTTCCATGGCAAAATGGTTTAGTCGATTTTTGGGAGAAAAAAAAATTGGTTTACTAGTTTGTTTATTATGGTTTTCTTCGAAAAATGGTTTACTGGACGAAATTGGTTTACTTTGGTGTATTGATTTTTGGTTTACCAGAGGAAATTGTTTATTGGTTTCCATGACAAAATGGTTTAGTCGATTTTTGGGAGAAAAAAATTGGTTTAGGTACTTGGTTAGATTGATTTTCTTGTAAAATTGGTTTAGTTTGTTTATTATGGTTTTCTTCGAAAAATGGTTTACTGGACGAAATTGGTTTACTTTGGTGTATTGATTTTTGGTTTACCAGAGGAAATTGTTTATTGGTTTCCATGACAAAATGGTTTAGTCGATTTTTGGGAGAAAAAAATTGGTTTAGGTACTTGGTTAGATTGATTTTCTTGTAAAATTGGTTTAGTTTGTTTATTATGGTTTTCTTCGAAAAATGGTTTACTGGACGAAATTGGTTTACTTTGGTGTATTGATTTTTGGTTTACCAGAGGGAATTGTTTATTGGTTTCCATGACAAAATGGTTTAGTCGATTTTTGGGAGAAAAAATTGGTTTAGGTACTTGGTTTAGATTGATTTTCTTGTAAAATTGGTTTAGTTTGTTTATTATGGTTTTCTTCGAAAAATGGTTTACTGGACGAAATTGGTTTACTTTGGTGTATTGATTTTTGGTTTACCAGAGGAAATTGTTTATTGGTTTCCATGACAAAATGGTTTAGTCGATTTTTGGGAGAAAAAATTGGTTTAGGTACTTGGTTAGGATTGATTTTCTTGTAAAATTGGTTTAGTTTGTTTATTATGGTTTTCTTCGAAAAATGGTTTACTGGACGAAATTGGTTTACTTTGGTGTATTGATTTTTGGTTTACCAGAGGAAATTGTTTATTGGTTTCCATGACAAAATGGTTTAGTCGATTTTTGGGAGAAAAAATTGGTTTAGGTACTTGGTTTATTAAGATTTTCTTGTAAAATTGGTTTAGTTTGTTTATTATGGTTTTCTTCGAAAAAATGGTTTACTGGACGAAATTGGTTTACTTTGGTGTATTGATTTTTGGTTTACCAGAGGAAATTGTTTATTGGTTTCCATGAAAAAATGGTTTAGTCGATTTTTTGGAGAAAAGAATTGGTTTAGGTACTTGGTTAGAATTGATTTTCTTGTAAAATTGGTTTAGTTTGTTTATTATGGTTTTCTTCGAAAAATGGTTTACTGGACGAAATTGGTTTACTTTGGTGTATTGATTTTTGGTTTACCAGAGGAAATTGTTTATTGGTTTCCATGACAAAATGGTTTAGTCGATTTTTGGGACAAAAGAATTGGTTTAGGTACTTGGTTAGAATTGATTTTCTTGTAAAATTGGTTTAGTTTTTTTATTATGGTTTTCTTCGAAAAATGGTTTACTGGACGAAATTGGTTTACTTTGGTGTATTGGTTTTTGGTTAACCAGAGGAAATCGTTTATTGGTTTCCATTACAAAATGCTTTAGTCGATTTTTGGGTGAAAAAAAAAATTGGTTTTGCTACTTGGTTAGAATTGATTTTCTTGTAAAATTGGTTTATTTTGTTTATTATGGTTTTCTTCGAAAAATGGTTTACTGCACGAAATTGGTTTACTTTGGTGTACTGATTTCTGGTTTACCAGGGGAAATTGTTTATTGGTTTCCATGACAAAATGGTTTAGTCAATTTTTGGGAGAAAAGAATCGATTTAGGTACTTGGTTAAAATTGATTTTCTTGTAAAAGTGGTTTAGTTTGTTTATCATGGTTTTCTTCAAAAAAATGGTTAACTGGAAAAAATTGTTTTCCTCATTCCTTCTTTCCCCTTTGTCCAAAAATGTCCACAGTTGCTGGAGTCCACTAAATGCTGGTCCACGGTGGTTATACAAATTGGTCTACAGGGCTGCCTTTTAGAGAAATCATTCCAAAGTCTAAAGATAGTTGGGGGTAAGTGAGCGAGAGGAGGCGGTAATTGTGGAAAGATGAAGGTATTGGAAGGGTAGGTAGAAAAACGAATTAATTTTCCTTCAAAAAGCTCGATTTTAAGCAAATGGCAATTGAATGATTTTCGAAATCGTTCTCCCATCACGATTGTCACTTTATAAACAAAACTTTTTCTATTTTAAATTCCCAGTGAAGGTCTTTAAATAATTAATAGAGGCATTCATTGTTAATAGGGAAGAGTCGATGTATCCCGGAATAGGTATTGTCACTGCGTCGTATCAATTAGCCACGGAAAGCGAAAATGACGCTCGGGGAAACTCGCAATTATAAACTATTCAGAGGGCAATTTATTATTATGTCACCGAAACAAGGAAAACGTAAACCGAAAACCAAGTTTGTATAGGAAAAAACAATTTGTTTGCTTTTAAGTATTTATTTTCATTAATTTGACATATCGTTTGGAAAATCGACGGCGTAGCCTTATCATAAGGTGAAACGGAAATAGGCATAGAAGGGTTAAAGGGTTGAGATGGAGTCGACCGGGATGCCTGTTGCTCGTCACCATGGCGACGAGATTTGAAGAGGCCTTTGAATCAATGCGATGCAACTTTGATGATGGTTCGTCGAGAGACAACGGGGATTCCCCACCGCCGATATAATATAACGCTTTTGATTTTTTATGACCCTTTTTTACCCATTTTCCTTCAAAAATCATCTTGAAAACTAGCCCAAGGTGAAAAAAGAGCCCCATAAGAGTATTCTAAATCCATCGTCCATTTTGAAAAAAAGGCCAAATTTGGAACTTTTTTCAGTTTTTGATCTCTAGCGCAAAAACAACGCATTTAAGCGACTTAACCACGAAGTAAAAAAAGATAGATCATTAAATTCTGCGTCCAATGAGGTTTCAAAAGTCAAAATCGGTTCAGCCGTTCAGGAGAAATCGATGTTCAAAAATGACACTTTTTTTTTAAGGCCGGTTTTTGATAAAATTGCTTCTAGGTACATCGAAAACAAATTTGGGGCTCTACAGACCTCTCCACAAACACCCCATTTTGGCCCCCCTCGACCCTTAGAACGTTTTTGTTGTTAAAGTTTCAATCAAAAATGGTTTCAAATTAAAACGAGAGTTAAAACAAACAAACTGTTTTCATTAAACGAGGAGCTTTTGACCAAAGGAATTCGCTAGAGTAGAGAAAGGTTTGAAGCGGTCAGTTTCAAAAATCAACAGCGGGGTCCTATAGTTTAGATAGTCAACTTTAATGTTTACTTAACCGAGGGAGGTGTTTATCAAAGAAATACAGGGAAACGGGTCAACAATGCGGAAAATCACTCGCTTTCAATTTCGAGACGGGGGAGGTCTCGGCGATGACGTCGGAAAGGACTTTTTTCAAATAAGGCACTCGTCTCTTTAGAGGCCAACTTGTTTACACGCTTTTGAAAAATTCATAGACGCGAGAAGGTCGAAGGGAGGGGCGGGGGAAGCGTTTTGAGTGTAGCGACTCATGAAAAAGTAGAAGCTTGACAAGGAACGTTCAACAAGTTCATGAAATATTGTCCATTTTTTTTTTCCCTCCATTATTTAGTCTCAACAGGTGAACTATTCAAGGCACAGATATCGAAATAACTCCCTGGTATTCTAAAAACTCAAAGGAGGTAATTAGCTAGCTAATAAAACAGAGAACTCCTCAATGTTATGGTAAATTTCTTAGAAATGAGTACATATTTGTGTTTCTCATCATTTTCTGGTCCGGTATAGAAGCGGAACCCCCAAAACGGCCAAGAAGGGTATTTTCATGTTTAAAAAAATGTCAAAAAAGGGTTTTTTCTTGTCTTGAAGGGTCAAAATCTTTTTTCCTTTTCTTTGTCCTAAAATAAAGAAGACAACAACTGAAGAAAAGGTCAAAATCTGGCTAAGTAAATGTCTTTTATTGACGAAAAAGGTTCAAAATCAGGATGAAAAGGGTCCTTTTTGGTTAAAAAGGGTAAAAAGGCCTGAACAAAATCAAAATCTGGCTGGAAAGGGTTTTTTCTTGTTGAAAAAGGTTCAAAATCTGGCTGGAAAGGGTCTTTTCTTGTCGAAAAAGGTTCAAAATCTGGCTGGAAAGGGTCTTTTCTTGTCAAAAATGGACAAAATCTGGCTGGAAAGGGTCTTTTCTTGTCGAAAAAGGTTCAAAATCTGGCTGGAAAGGGTCTTTTCTTGTCAAAAAGGTTAAAATCTGGCTGGAAAGGGCCTTTTCTTGTCGAAAAAGGTTTAAAATCTGGCTGGAAAGGGTCTTTTTTTTGTCGAAAAAGGTTCAAATTCTGGTTGGAAAGGGTCTTTTCTTGTCAAAAATGGACAAAATCTGGATGGAAAGGGTCTTTTCTTGTCGAAAAAGGTTCAAAATCTTGCTGGGAAGGGTGTTATCTTGTCGAAAAAGGTTAAAATCTTGCTGGAAAGGGTCTTTTCTTGTCGAAAAAGGTTCAAAATCTGGCTGGAAAGGGTCTTTTCTTGTCAAAAAAGGTTAAAATCTGGCTGGAAAGGGCCTTTTCTTGTCGAAAAAGGTTCAAAATCTGGCTGAAAAGGGTCTTTTCTTGTCGAAAAAGGTTCAAATTCTGGCCGGAAAGGGTCTTTTCTTGTCAAAAATGGACAAAATCTGGCTGAAAAGGGTCTTTTCTTGTCGAAAAAGGTTCAAAATCTGGCCGGAAAGGTCTTTTCTTGTCGAAAAAGGTTAAAATCTGGCTGGAAAGGGGCTTTTCTTGTCGAAAAAGGTTCAAAATCTGGCTGGAAAGGGTCTTTTTTTTTTTGTCGAAAATGGTTCAAAATCTGGTTGGAAAGGGTCTTTTCTTGTCGAAAAAGGATCAAAATCTGGCCGGAAAGGGTCTTTTCTTGTCAAAAATGGACAAAATCTGGCTGAAAAGGGTCTTTTCTTGTCGAAAAAGGTTCAAAATCTGGCCGGAAAGGTCTTTTTTTGTCGAAAAAGGTTAAAATCTGGCTGGAAAGGGGCTTTTCTTGTCGAAAAAGGTTAAAATCTGGCTGGAAAGGGGCTTTTCTTGTCGAAAAAGGTTCAAAATCTGGCTGGAAAGGGTCTTTTTTTTTGTCGAAAATGGTTCAAAATCTGGTTGGAAAGGGTCTTTTCTTGTCAAAAATGGACAAAATCTGGCTGGAAAGGGTCTTTTCTTGTCGAAAAAGGTTCAAAATCTTGCTGGAAAGGGTCTTATCTTGTCGAAAAAGGTTAAAATCTGGCGAAAAAGGGTCTTTTCTTATCACAAAAAGGTTCAAAAACAAGTTGGAGTAGGTCTCTTTTTGTCAATTATGGTCAAAATCTGGCTGTAAAGGGTCTTTTCTTGTCGAAAAAGGTTCAAAATCTCGCTGGAAAAGGTCTTTCTCGTCGAAAAAGGTACCCCCTATATTGATAAATATCGATGTATTGAGAAATAGGAAATTGAAAAATTCCTTTTTAAGTGAAATATTGTATTTTTAAGGGAATTATGTAATTTTGGAGAAATGGAAACGTTGAAATTTAATTATGACCTTTCTTACTCACGCTTTCTGGTTCAAAGGTTAAATTAGGAAAAGGGTGGAATATAAGGATTTACGTTCTGGTTCTTTGTGTGTTGATGTCGGATGGTGCGGGGGTGGGGGGGATCGCTAAAGGCGGGACATCTCAAAGGAAAACCGCGCCCCATTAGCATAATCCTAAAGAGACTTGATGATGGAAGGGGTTCGGGGGTCGGGGGGCCCAATTTTGCTCGTCTATCCTACACCTAATGCACCTCACTCGGGCCCCTTAATGAGAGCCTGCGGTTTGCATCCTCACGCATTAACGCCCCTAGATCTTAATGCACGCTCATCATTTTCTAATCGAGTCTTTTTACCAGCAAATATTTTTTTAAAAACAACCTAGGTTTCTAGAATAAAATCATATATAGGTAAGCACCTTAAATTCAGAAAAGGAACTTTTTATACGTAGTAAGCAATTTATTGCCTAAAGTGAGCAATTTATACTAAAACCGGCCCTAAGAAAATGGGTCATTTTTTGAACATCGATATCTCCTGAACGGCTGGACCGATTTTAGCTTTTGAAAGCTCATTAGACGCAGAATTCAATAATCTTTCTTTTTTTACTTCGTGGTTAAATCGCTAAAATGCATCGTTTTTGAGCTAGAGATCAAAAAATGAAAAAGTTCCAAATTTGGCCAGTTTTTTTTTAAAATGGCGGACCAAGTAATGGAAGGTCCGCAAACTTGGATTTAGAATACTCTTATCGTCCCTCGAACCCAATATTCCTTTTTGAAAAATTCAAAATTTTCAATATAGAACGGAAAGTCCTAGAAAGTCGAGACTCATTTTAAACATAAACTAAAATTTTCCAAAAAAACCCGAGCTCTTTCAAATATAATTTTTTTTCTTAAATCTTAAATTTATGGGCTTAAATGACGTGTCTCTAGGTTTAATCGAAAGGATTGGGAGACGTAAATGTTTGAAAATAAACTTCGGGATGACAGAGGCTTGAGAATTACGTCAGTTCGCTTCCAATTTTCTCAAAAGCCCCTTTGCCTCCCCCCCCCCACAAGGAAAAGAGGGTTAAAGGCGGGAAGGATCCGATGCCTGCTAAATCTCCGAACTCCCCGTCACTCACGTGGCTTCTTGTCAGGTAGATCCTGTTATGGAGGAAAAAGATCTGATTACTGTCACGGCTTTTGAAACTTCCAGAAGGTGGAGGGGGTGGATTTCTATGACGTATTGGATTACGGAGAGAAAAATTGGCTTTTCTTTAATACTCCCACCCTTAACGATTTCGTATGTCCACCTGTTGAGCCACAGAAAGAAAATTCTTTGTCATAAAAATAGTTCACGGATTCTTCATAGAGATCACCAAAGTATTCACTTTTTTTAAAATGATTCTCACATGTGAAATTTATAAAGGAAAATTAACATAATGGGGACTCCGATATTGAAAAGGCATTCAGTTCGCGGGGAATCATTCAACCCCGATTCTGCTGAGAATGTTTACATCCCTTATCTCCCGAAAAAATTGGAAGATCACGTCAAAATCCGCGAAGAAATCAAAAACCTGTTTCTTTTTCGAGATCTCGAGGACGAACAAATCGACATCATCGTTAATTCAATGGAGCAGGTGGAGATGAAAAAAAACGAAACGGTTTATAAAGAAGGAGACGTCGGGAACGCCTTTTACGTCATAAAGATCGGCTGCTTTGGGATATATTCGAGCGGGATTTTGGAGAGTTTTGTCGACAAAGGGTACTTTGGGGAGATCTCATTGATGTACGAGTCTCCCAGGTTGCAGACGGTGACCGCCCTCACTGACGGATCGTTATGGAAACTTCACCGTTTCGTTTTCCGAAGGATTGTCGTCACGGATAGCTTCAGAAAAAGGGTTTTCTATGGACAAGTCATTTCGACAGTCCCGTCCTTCAAAACGTTGACCAAATCAGAGAAAAACAAAGTTCTAGACGCCCTCCAGTATAAGACATACGAAGACGGCCAGGTGATCGCACACGGACATCTAGACGGCATTGTCCTCGTCGAAAAGGGTGAAGTGAACATCCTCAAAAACGCCGAAAACCTCCGCGTTTATGAAAAAAGCGAATTTTTCGGTGATCCCGATTTTAATTTGGAAGAAGACGAAACTGCGGTCGCTGTAGGACTCGTGCGAGTCGCGTACCTCGAAACTGAACGCGTCGAAAGGCTTTTGGGACCGCTGAAAATTCTTAAAAATCGTCATTAAATATTTGAGCGATGTGATTCCCGCAATTAGGTTCGTGATCGGGGAGGAGAACGGTGAATTGTTTAGGAGGTGGAGGAAAATCAAGCGTCAATCAAGAAAGGGGCGCACCCTACCTAACGTTACTGCCACCTCTAAATCATGACTGACATGTACAGGGTTCTGCGCTATGCAGAAACCTCCCCCTCAACTACTTTTTTCCAAGTACCAAAATAATAAAAATTTCTAGGTCGACGCCTACCAAGCTGACCTTTTTCGCTCAACTTTTCTGCCCAAATTTGATGGTGATTTTTGCGTTCACTAACATTTAACAACCCCAGGAAATCAACTTAAGATTTCTCTCTTAATGACGTCATGGAGATTAATCGTTCGATCATGACATCATAGAAGTTACAATTTCAATATTGTGCTAGATAGGAAGAATTAAAAATTATAATGCTGAACGTCAGAGGAGCTGAAATTCGGTAGTCTCAGATTGGACTTTTTTAATACATTCTCAATGACGTCACAGGAGTCATTTCAACTCGGCATAATGACGTCACTATAGTAACAATTCTGTATATTGGCCACGCGACAACCGTTTTTGACCCAAAAATTTTTATTTTTAAACGCCCAAATTATGTTTTCTAACATTTTTTAGGGTGAGAAACACGATTCTGAAGTTTTTGGGGACAAAATGAGGAATTTTTATGATGAATTTCAGAGGAGGAAATTAGGAATTTCAAAGAAAACTATGATTTTTCCATACTTTTTGGGATGAAGAACACAAATCTAAAGTTATTTTTGAGATAAAAAATTTCCATGAGCGAAAAAACCCTTAAAAAGTGCGAAAAATGACAATTTTTTGAGGTACCAAAATCGCTCCCACCAACACATTTTTAGTGTAAAAAATTTCTCATTGTTTTGAAAAAATTAAAAATGAATGTATTTATGATGAACTATGTAGTTTCACCTTTGTATTAAGGGGCCGTGAAAACAGTTATTCAATGATAGCTCATAGAAAAATGATCCGATCTGGACCGGACTTTTTTTAAAATGAAGCTTATTTATTTCTCCGCGCATTCACTAAACTTATTGTAATAAAAATAAATCTTTGTAGTAAAAAAAAATGTTTAAATTTTTTTAAAACTTTTAAAGAATTGTTTAGTGAAATGCGCTCCACATAACAAAGAACATAAGTATGCAAATTTTGAATCAATTCCGATGACCCAATCTTTAGTTATCATTGAAATACTATCTCAACAAATTTTGAATCACGCGGGTTTTTCAACGAATCTAAGACAAGTGGGCGGAGAGAACCGGCTCCTCCTGCCAATTGAAGGGGAGGGATGAGTTTTAAATCCTCGTGTTATGCGGGTCGCCCCGCCCTCGCTGTTATGGAAAGACCGGCGCTGGATGGGCCCTTAAACCTTTTCGTTTTGGGGGGTTGTTAATTCTGGCTTTGTGGCGTCGAGGGTAGTGGGATTATTCCGTGTTCGGGATACAGGGGCGGGGATTAGCCCTTAGACTAGGGCTTCCGTTAATGTTTTATCGGTCGGATTATCGTGCCTTCATAGCCTTCCCTCCTTCCCCAGTAATTTAACGGGAGATCCCCCCCGCCCCGAAAGCCCATTTTGAACAGACAGGGAATCTATTAGCCCACAGGATTTCCTCCTTGTTTAAACTTTGGATTATATTCAATTATTTAAAAACCTCGGAGGGAACGAAAAATGTGCCGCTTCGGGGAAATTAATTTGCGACAAATCAAACCGCGGACAATTGTTCGGGAAGGAAATTCGTATTCGTAATTGGCCGCACTGGTAATTAAAGCGAGGCAATCATCTGGACCATTAATTATTCCGGAGGCCCCCTGCAGCCTGCATTTCCCTTCCCACTTTCTATAACCCAGGGACCGGTTCAAACTTATCCAATTAACTCCATTATACGCAATGTAAACTATTTTAACCCACAATTGAATGTATTTGATACCTGTGGATTAATAAGAATTAACTTCAACGAAAAACTTTCAGCTAATGTGGCGCCATTTGGCTATCGAATAGAATCGAAATTTTGACTCCTTTGCAGGGTCGGATAGGTAAAAACCGGCTCATTAAAATGTCCTTAAACTCTTAAAAACAAAGACATAAGTGGCCATTCGTATTAAGGGGGATTCTCCCTCCATAATTGTTTGTTTCTCATTCAAGAGATCGCAGCACTATCACCCCCAAAATTAGTTTCCTCGTTTTGGGCACTAAAAATGGTCGGAAATTTTTTTTGAAAAGAGCGTTCTCATTCTTTCGGAAAACTACGCACTTTTTAGAAAGCGGTTTTCCCGGAAAATTTTTCCTCGGAAAAATAGGAAATGCAATTTTCCACCAAAACTTTATTTTTAAAAAAACAGGTAGTCATCTTGTAGGTTTTGTCGAGCTGATTCCAAATATGCTAATATTAAGACGATCGGATGGATAGATTCGTCGGTACGAGATTTTTAAGGCTTAGATGCTGCGGGGTTCCGGGGAGTTCAATGAGGGGGGCGGGGAGAAAAGATAAATTTTCCCTTTCTCAAGGTCAGGATTCTTCAAACCGGTTTTTATTTCAAGAAACCATTTGCCTGCTTTATTTTCTACAATGTTATCATTCTGTAATTTTAAATTTTTATCCTTTGCAGACTGACTTTTCTAAAATCTGACTTTTTCATCGGTAAAAATCGAAAATCCAGCGTTTTTGTCGCCTCGTGGATCAGAAACGTTTGGTCCTACAAAAAATCTTAGTAGATCAAATTTATAGCAAACTTAATAATCTTTAGTTTTGTTTTTATAAAATTTTCTGAAATCTACACGCGAATTTACAATTGATGATTTTGAGTTTTTTGACGAAAATATGGCTCTTAAAACTTTGATGGATCGAAACTTGGATTTTGGACAAAAATTGGGCATTACAAAAGTTGATATTGAGGTTTTTGTCGAAAATTGGGCTCTTAAAACCTTGATTTTGAGATTTTGTACGAAAAAAGGCTCTTTAAACTTTGATTTTGAGGTTTTTGGACGAAAATTGGGCTTTACAAATGTTGATTTTGAGGTTTTTGGACGATAATTTGGCTTTTAAAATGTCGATTTTAAGGTTTCGGTGAAAAACAGCCTTAAAATATGTTCAGAAAGAAAAGAAAAACTAAATTTTTGGGGAATATTGAAAATCATGAGTCTTTTGTGGTTTTCACTAAATATTATGAAATGGAAAATCTACCTAACAATCTCACAATAGAGAGAAAAAAATTAAGCCGTTTGAAAAGTTCGATGACCTTGAAGGAGTGAGAGTGATTTGTCATCTTTACTTCCCCAAAATAAAACTCCCCTTCCCCGCACCATCTAATCCTTAAAAATCTCGTACCGACGAATCTATCCATCCGATCGTCTTAATATTAGCATATTTGAAATCAGCTTGTCAAAACCTACAAGATGACTACCTGTTTTTTCAAAATTTCTGTTTTGGTGGAAAATTGGATATTCTATTTTCCGGTGGAAAATTTTTCCGGAAAAACTGCCCCCTAAACAGTACGTAGTTTTCCAAAAGAATGAGAACGCGCTTTTCAAAAAAAATTTCCGACCATTTTTAGTGCCCAAAACGAGGAAACTAATTTTGGGCATCTTCCCTCTCTCTCGCACACTTGGTAGAATTTTGATGTCGGATCCCCCTTAAGGACAAAAAATCAAGCTCAAAAGAGCCTTTTTTTGTCATAAAGGAAAAAAAAAGTAGCTAAAAGGGGCCCCTAAGTGTCCAAAAAGGATAAAAAATCGAAATAAAAATAGCCCCCAGATTAGAAAAAAGATCAAAAATCAAGCTAAAAATGGCCCCTAGTGTATAAAAGGATAAAAAACAAAGCAAAAAAGGGGCCCCTAGTGTCTAAAAAAGATTAAAGTTCAAGCCATAAAGGGCCCGTAGTCGAAAAAGGATCAAAAATCAAGCTAGAGAGGGCCCCTAGTGTATAGAAAGGATCAAATATAAAGCTAAAAAGGGCCCCTAGTGCATAAAAAGGATCAAAAATCAAGCTATAAAGGGCCCCTAGTCCTAAAAGGATCAAAAATCAAACTATAAAATGCCCCTAGTCCAAAAATGATTTAAAAAATCAAGCTAGAAAGGGCCCCTAGTGTATAAAAAGGATCAAATATAAAGCTAAAACGGGCCCCTAGTGTATAAAAAGGATCAAAAATCAAGCTATAAAGGGCCCCTATTGTATAAAAAGAATCAAAAATCAAGCTATAAAGGGGCCATAGTGTATAAAAAATGATCAAAAGTCAAGCTAGAGAGGGCCCCTAGTGTATAAAAAGGATCAAATACATAAAATTTCAATTCTTTGAGATGGTCTACTTTTTATTATTTTATTTTAGCTTGATTTGTGATCCTTTTTATACACTAGGG
>JAGWEN010001091.1:0-41021 GCA_018703685.1 Orius laevigatus
ATATCTCAAGAACTGCTGGACCGATTTTCGCGGCGGACCACTTTTTGGAAAGCTTTTTTCAATGCCTTTCAAAAAAATTAAGCGGTCTAATACTCTAAATCCAACCGTTTCCGAGTTATTTGAGTTTAAAGGCTAAAAAACAAAAAATTTCGTTGTCCAACTTTAAACCTCCATATCTCAAGAACGGCTGGACCGATTTTCTCGGCAGACCACTTTTTGGAAAGCTAATTTCAATACCTTTCAAAAACATTAAGTGGTCTGATCCCCTAAATCCAACCGTTTCTGAGAGTCTAAAAGCTAAAAGACAAGAAATAACGTTGTCAAACTTTAAACCTCCATATCTCAAGAACGGCTGGACCAATTTTTATGCCAGACCACTTTTTGGAAAGCTTTTTTCACGTTCCTTCAAAAAAATTAAGTGGTCTGATCCCCTAAATCCAACCGTTTCAGAGATATTTGAGTCTAAAGACTCGTTGTCGAAATTTCGCTGTCCAACTTTAAACTTCCATATCTTAAGAACGGCTTGACTGATTTTCTTGCCGGACCACTTTTTGGACAGCTTTTTTCAATGCCTTTCAAAAATATTAAGTGGTCTAATCCTCTAAATCCAACCGTTTCCGAGATATTTGAGTGTAAAGGCTAAAAGAAGAGATATTTCGTTGTCCAACTTAAACCTCCATATCTCAAGAACGGCTTGACCGATTTTCGCGGCAGACCACTTTTTGGAAAGCTTTTTTTAATGCCTTTTAAAAAAATTAAGTGGTCTGATCCTCTAAATCCAACCGTTTCCGAGATATTTGAGAGTAAAGGCTTAAAGACGAGAAAAAACGTTGTCAAACTTCAAACCTCCATATCTCAAGAACGGCTTGACCGATTTTCGCGGCAGACCACTTTTTGGAAAGCTTTTTTCAATGCCTTTCAAAAATATTAAGTGGTCTAATCCTCTAAATCCAACCGTTTCCGAGATATTTGAGTGTAAAGGCTAAAAGAAGAGATATTTCGTTGTCCAACTTAAACCTCCATATCTCAAGAACGGCTAGACCGATTTTCGCGGCAGACCACTTTTTGGAAAGCTTTTTTCAATGCCTTTCAAAAATATTAAGTGGTCTAATCCTCTAAATCCAACCGTTTCCGAGATATTTGAGTGTAAAGGCTAAAAGAAGAGATATTTTGTTGTCCAACTTAAACCTCCATATCTCAAGAACGGCTTGACCGATTTTCGCGGCAGACCACTTTTTGGAAAGCTTTTTTCAATGCCTTTCAAAAATATTAAGTGGTCTAATCCTCTAAATCCAACCGTTTCCGAGTTATTTGAGTTTAAATGCTAAAAAACAAGAAATTTCGTTGTTCAACTTTAAACCTTCGTATCTCAAGAACGGCTTGGCTGATTTTCGCGCCGGATAACTTTTCGGAAAGCTCTTTTTAATGCCTATCCAAAAAATTGAGTGGTCTAATCCTCTAAATCCAGCCGTTTCCGAGCTATTTGAGTTTAAAGGCTAAAAAACCAGAAATAACGTTGTCCAACTTCCATATCTCAAGAACGGCTAGACCATTTTTCTCGGCAGACCACTTTTTGGAAAGCTTTTTTCGATGCCTTTCAAAAAAATTAAGTGGTCTTATCCCTTAAATCCAACCGTTTCCCAGATATTCGAGTATAAATGCCACAAAACGATAAAAGACAACTCCAAACCTCCATATCTCAATAACTGCTGGACCGATCCTTTGCTACAGGGTTACCACCTTCAAAACTCATTAAACACATCAACAACAGCCAAAACTTAAAACTTTCGATACAAGGACATCACACCACCTTCAAGATTTACTCATCAATGATATCATAACTTACGAAACAAATTATAGAAAATGACCTCAACAAATCCTTGAATTTCAAGATGGGACACAAAATTATTAAATATCTTAATAAATTAATTGAAAAAGACAAAAAAGATACTATTTATACTTACTTTTAGCATTTTAAAACACTAGAAAAGCATTAAACGCTAATAAAAAGAAAAGTTTTTTTTTAGACAACTTAATAAACAAACGTGTTATCACTCTTATCAATCACTGTTGCCAACTCAAATGTTGAAATTGCGGAGGGGCACCAGAAAGGTCGGATCAGTGTTGCCAGCTCAATTTTTATAGTGTTGGCCATTTATTTTACCCCAAAATGGATGTTTAGAGTGAAATATTTTAATAAAATGGAAGTCAATTAAATTGTGGAGGGGCCTCCGACTTATCGGATCCGTGATGTCATCTTAATTTTTATAGGGTTCGTCAAATTTGTTGTTTGATTTTAAAATGAACGTTCAAATTGAAATTTTTGAATACAAAGGAAGAAAATTGAAATTGCGGAGGGGCGCCTTGCTAATCGGATTGGGGGCGGTTGTGGGGGTGGTGTTTTTGGAAACGGCGCTCCTGGTGGTGAACTTAAAAAGTCGCCGCCGTCCCCGGGATCGTTAGGTTTCCAATCCAGTCCGAAGTCAAATCCCCCCCTTTAGAGAAAAACCGAAATTTTTTTATTTTTTATTTCGTCCTCCCTTACATATCTTTTCCCAAATCAAGTAGTTTTTTAGATCCTTTTGCCGCACGTGTGCGTTTTTCACGTTTTTTAACGTTTTGGATGTGTTTTTCAAAGATTCGGGTCAAAAAAGGTGGTTTTTATGTTCCTTTTGACCTTTTAACGTGAAAATTTCTTTTCCGCAAAATGGTTTTTCCGGCCTATTCCAGTGCCTACTATATCGGATTACTCAAAAAATTCAATGTAAGTATATTTTTTTGCACCGCCAAGTATATTTTGAATAATTTTAAAAAATTGTTTAACTTAAAGTTTATTTTATTTTAATATTTCTTTTTTTATGAATTGGAATTTTATAAATTTCATTTTTGATGTGACGTGAGAGAAACACGTGATACTATACAAGTCTGTAAATTAAATCGTAGGTGGGTGGATGGGGTGGGGGGTGGTCGGGACGTAGTAATTTCGTCTGCGCCGGGTCGTGTTTTATCGATTTTCCCGGGGTGTGATTGACCTCCTAGGGATGGAAAAGGTGGTGGGGGTGGGGGTGAAGGGTGGGGGAGGGGATGGGGTGAAAGGACACGATTCGCGTAGAAGAACTCAAGAGTCGACGGTGGCCATTCATCGTTCTGCCGCGTTTTATGCTACTCACGCGGTTGGGATCGTTTAATTTTCAAAATGGAAACCTGGTGGGATCCTCCGAAACTATTCTGACCTAAAAAGGGGGACTATGAAAAGGGGTCATCGGGTCAAAATGACCCTTGGAATATATGAAACTTTATTGTGACGTAATGGCATTTTAGTGTTAGGAGGAAAAATGGAGATTTCGGTAAAACACCTTCAACTACCCAATTTGCACCATTACAGGGTAGGGCATGAGGAGGTGATGGGAGAGTGAGGGGAGAGTAGAGGAACGTGGGGGGAAGTGATGGGATGGTAGTGGAAGGTGGAGGGAAGTGGGGAGGTGATGGGAGGGTAGTGGAAGGTGGTGGAATGTAGGAGGAAGTTGGGGAGGTGATGGGAGAGTAGAGGAAGGTGGAAGGAAGAGGGGGAGGTGATGGGAGGGTAGTGGGTCGTGGAGGAATGTTGGGTGTTGGGGGGAGGTCAAGGGAGGATGGGGAGGGTAAGGAGGGAAAGGGATAGTTAGGAGGGAAAGGAAGGGCAAGGAGAGGAAGGGAGGGTAAGAAGGGGAAGGGAGGGTAAGGAGGGGAAGGGAGGGTAAGGAGGGAAAGGTAGAGCAAGAAGAGAAAGGGAGGGTAAGGAGGGAAAGTGAGGGTAAGGAGGGAAAGGTAGAGCAAGAAGAGAATGGGAGGGTAAGAAGGGAAAGGGAGGGAAAGTGAGGGTAAGGAGGGAAAGGGAGGGTAAGGAGGAAAAGGGAGGGTAATGAGGAAAAGGGAGGGTAAGGAGGGAAAGTGAGAGTAAGGAGGGAAAGTGAGGGTAAGGAGGGAAAGGGAGGGTAAGGAGGGAAAGGAGGGTAAGGAGGGAAAGGGGTATGGACGAAAGGAGGGTATGGGAGGGAAAGGGAGGGTAAGGAGCGAAAGGGAGGGGTATGGAGGGAAAGGGAGGGTAAAGAGGAAAGGGAGAGTAGGAGGGAAAGGGAGGGTAAGGAGGAAGGAAAGGGAGGGTAAGGAGGGAAAGGGAGGGTAAGGAGGAAAGGGAGGGTAAGGAGGGAAAGGGAGGGTAAGGAGCGAAAGGGAGGGTAAGGAGCGAAAGGGAGGGTAAGGAGGGAAAGGGAGGGTAAGGAGGGAAAGGAGGGTAAGGAGGGAAAGGGAGGGTAAGGAGGGAAATGGGAGGGTAAGGAGGAAAGGGAGGGTAAGGAGGGAAAGGGAGGGTAAGGAGGAAAGGGAGGGTAAGGAGGGAAAGGGAGGGTAAGGAGGGAAATGGAGGGTAAGGAGGGAAAGGGAGGGTAAGGAGGGAAAGGGAGGGTAAGGAGGGAAAGGAGGGTAAGGAGGGAAAGGAGGAAAGGGAGGGTAAGGAGGGAAAGGGAGGGTAAGGAGGGAAAGGGAGGGTAAGGAGGGAAATGGAGGGTAAGGAGGGAAAGGGAGGGTAAGGAGCGAAAGGGAGGGTAAGGAGGGAAAGGGAGGGTAAGGAGGGAAGGGAGGGTAAGGAGGAAAGGGAGGGTAGGAGGGAAAGGGAGGGTAGGAGGGAAAGGGAGGGTAAGGAGGGAAAGGGAGGGTAAGGAGGGAAATGGAGGGTAAGGAGCGAAAGGGAGGGTAAGGAGGGAAAGGGAGGGTAGGAGGGAAAGGAGGGTAGAGGGAAAGGGAGGGTAAGGAGGGAAAGGGAGGGTAAGGAGCGAAAGGGAGGGTAAGGAGGGAAAGGGAGGGTAAGGATGGAAAGGGAGGGTAAGGAGGGAAATGGAGGGTAAGGAGGGAAAGGGAGGGTAAGGAGGGAAAGGGAGGGTGAGGAGGGAAAGGGAGGGTAAGGAGGGAAAGGGAGGGTAAGGAGCGAAAGGGAGGGTAAGGAGGGAAAGGAGGGTAAGGAGGGAAAGGGAGGGTAAGGAGGGAAAGGGAGGGTAAGGAGGGAAAGGGAGGGTAAGGAGGGAAAGGAGGGTAAGGAGGGAAAGGGAGGGTAAGGAGGGAAAGGGAGGGTAAGGAGGGAAATAGATGGTATAAAGGGAAAGGGAGGGTAAGGAGCGAAAGGGAGGGTATGGAAGGAAAGGAACTAAAGGGAGGGTAAGGAGGGAAAGGGAGGGTAAGGAGGGAAAGGGAGGGTAAGGAGGGAAAGGGAGGGTTAGGAGCGAAAGGGAGGGAAAGGGAGTGTATGGAGGGAAAGGGAGGGTGAGGATGGAAAGGGAGAGTAGATGAAGGTGGGGAGGGAAGAGGGGGAGGTGATGGGAGAATAGTGGAACTTACTAACTAGCCTCTAAATCCTCCAATCACCCCAATACCCCATCAGGTGCTCTAGTTTTTACGTCTTTATTGTCTTGGACTTAACCCCTTTATTTTTTGTATATTAATAATATTATTACAAGCCCATAAATATATTACCCTTGATTTATATATTTTCTATTTTTCAGCCCGTTTTGGTGAGGGGTTGAGGAGAAACACAGATGGTTACGACAAAAGTAGGGCAGACAACTCGGATTCAGGGGAGAATGCTTTGCTGCGGACGGAAAAAGGTAAACAATAAAAAATTTATTAAGATTTTACAAACTTTCGGTATAAATATGAATAAAATCGTTCAAAAATTAAGGAAGTCATGGACATTTAAACTTTCAAATTGAAGTTTAAGTCCATTTCTGAGGGCAAAGGAGCTGTCTGAGCTGTTTTATGCATAAATTAACTTTTGTAGATCTTAAAAATAGCTTTCTAACGGTATGAATATCGATGAAATCGATTAAAAATTGAGGGAGTTATGGACGTTTAAAGTTTCCGAGACCAGGAAAAAGTTCAAATTATCGAACACGAAGTTCTGCAGGTACTATATTATCGAAATCTGGCAATAATGTATCTAAAATTTGTATTTTGAATTTACAATCTAACTTTGGGTGTATTTTATATTAATATTTTGTCGAAGGAAGTTAAGGGTTTAAAGGTCCTCCCCCACCTTCCTCCACCCCCCGGCCACCTCCCCCCCTCATCGACGACATAACTTTCGTGAAGTTTCGACCATAAATCGACCTCGGGACTTAAAATCTCTTCATCAAGCCGGGGAACTAATTCGAAGCGTTTGATTAAACCCCCCGACGCCCGTTTTGCTCCTTCCGTCCCATTTTCTGCCAACTACCAGACACTTTTACCCTTTCATTTCTTACGGAGTCATTCTTTTTGGCCTTTTTACACCTTTCGATCGTCAGAAACTAGAAAATTTGCCGTTTTTTATTAGCTATATAGGGTGGTTCGGCTTTTTATGCCCCTAAAATTGGGTTAAATGGCATGAAAACTCGTGCGAGTGAAGCGAAGGTCGGGGTAGAGTGAAGAGATGCGGGGGAAGTGAAAAGATGTGGGGGGAAGTGAAGAGATGTGGTGTAGGTTGGAGTGAAGAAAAGGGGATGATTTGAGAGTGAAGAGAAATGGGGGGGGGGAGGTTGGGGAAGAGTGAAGAGATGTGGGGGGAGGGGGGGAGGTCGGGCTAGAATGAAGTGATGCGGGGGGTGAAGAGATGTAGGTGGAAGTGAGGTTGGAGGAAGTGAAGAGATGCGGCGGAAGTAAAGAGATGTGGGGGAACTAAAGGGATGTGGGGGAATAGGAAGAGATATGGGGGGAAGTGAAGCTATGTGGGGGGAGGTATGGGGAAGTGAAGAGAAGGGGGGAGGTGGGGGTAGAGTGAAGAGATGTGGGAGGAGGTTGGGGGAAGTGAAGAGGAGGTCGGGGGTAGAGTGAAGAGATGTGGGGGAGGTCGGGGGTAGAGTGAAGAGATGTGGGGGGAGGTTGGGAGAAGTGAAGAGATGTGGGGGGGGAGGTTGGGAGAAGTGAAGAGATGTGGGGATAGGTTGGGGAAGTGAAGAGATGTAGGGGAAGGTGGGGGGAAGTGAAGAGATGTGGGGGAGGTCGGGGGAAGTGAAGAGATGTGAGCGGGAGGTCGGGGGTAGAGTGAAGAGATGTGGGGGAAGTGAAAAGATGTGGGGGAAGTGAAGAGATGTGGGGATAGTGAAGATGGGAGTAGGTTGTGGGAGAGTGAAGAAAAGGGGATGATTTGAGAGTGAAGAGAAATGGGGGGGGAGGTTGGGGAAAAGTGAAGACATGTGGGGGGGGGGTCGGGCTAGAATGGGGGTGAAAGATGTAGGTGGAAGTGAGGTTGGAGGAAGTGAAGAGATGTGGGGGAAAGTGAAGAGATGCGGCGGAAGTAAAGAGATGTGGGGACTTAAGGGATGTGGGGAAATAGGAAGAGATATGGGGGGGGGAGTGAAGCTATGTGGGGGGAGGTTGGGGGAAGTGAGAGAGGGGGAGGTGGGGGTAGAGTGAAGAGATCTAGGAGGAGGTTGGGGGAAGTGAAGAGATGTGGGGGTAGAGTGAAGAGATGGGGGATGAGGAGGTGGGGGGATAGAGTGAAGAGATGTGGAGGAGGTCTGGGGGGTAGAGTGAAGAGATGTGGGGGGAGGTGTAAGGGGAAGTGAAGAGATGTGGGGGTGAGGTTGGGGAAGTGAAGAGAAGGGGGAGGTGGGGGTAGAGTGAAGATCTAGGGGGAGGTTGGGGGAAGTGAAGAGATGTGGGGGGTAGAGTGAAGAGATGTGGGGGACTAGAGTGAAGAGATGTGGAGAGTAGAGTGAAGATATGTGGGGGGTAGAGATGAGGGGGGTGGGGGTAGAGTGAAGAGATGTAGGAGGAGGTTGGGGGGAAGTGAAGAGATGTGGGGGAGGTGGGGGAGTAGAGTGAAGAGATGTGTAGGTGGGTGAGAGATGTGAGGGGAGGTTGGGGAAGTGAAGAGATGTTGGGGGAAGTAAAGAGATGCGGTGGAAGTAAAGATGTGGTCGAGTAAAGAAGAGATGTGGGGGGCTAGAGTGAAGAGATGTGGAGGGTAGAGTGAAGAGATTGTGGGGGGAGAGTTGTGAAGAGATGTGGGGGGTAGTGAAGGTTGGGGGAGTAGTGAAGAGATGTGAGGGGAGGTTGGGGAAGTGAAGAGTTGTGGGGGAGGTTGGGGTGGAGTGAAGATGTGGGCGGGAGGTCGGATAGAGTGAAGAGATGTGGGGGAGGTTGGGGTGAAGTGAAGAGATGTGGGGGGAGGTTGGGGGAAGTGAAGAGATGTGGGGGAGGTCGGGGGAAGTGAAGAGATGTGGGGGAGGTCTGTAGAGTGAAGAGATGTGGGGGAGGTTGGGGAAGTGAAGAGATGTGGGGGAGGTTGGGGGAAGTGAAGAGATGTGGGGGAGGTCGGGGGAAGTGAAGAGATGTGGGGGAGGTCAGGGGAAGTGAAGAGATGTGGGGGAGGTCGGGGGAAGTGAAGAGATGTGGGGGAGGTGGGGAAGTGAAGAGATGTGGGCGGGAGGTCGGGGGTAGAGTGAAGAGATGTGGGGGAGGTTGGGGGAAGTGAAGAGATGTGGGGGGAGGTCGGGGGTGAAGTGAAGAGATGTGGGGGAGGTCGGGGGTAGAGTGAAGAGATGTGGGGGAGGTTGGGCGTAGAGTGAAGAGATGTTGGGGGAGGTTGTTGGAAAGTGAAGAGATGGGGGGGGAGGTTGAGGGATTGTTGAAGAGATGTGGGGGTGATAGGACTACTTATGGGAAAGTGTTCGGTGGTTGGAGGAGGTCATTGTGTTCAGTGTGGAGAGGTCTTCAGAGCCCCCAATTTTGAAATAAAAGTACGCATAGTATTTTTCGTCCGTACCATACCAAACCGGACCACCCTGTATATCGATTTTTCTATTTAAAATCGCTTGTTTTGTGTCAAGAATGTGGAAAAAAACAATTTTTTTGAAATGTGGTTTAAGAGGGTATCGATTGAGTCTAACGAGTTAACATAATTCCCCTTGACTCGGATAGGAAGTTTGAGCGGCTGTCGCTGAGTTTCGGGGAAGAAGCGAAATTCGGTGGGTGAGGTTGGTATGGTGGGGGAGGGGTGGGGTGGGATGGGTTTCGGGGCTCGAGGGGGTGGGGGGGCGGCGTTTTTCCACTCCTACCCCTTTCATCGATTCCCGGGAAGAGGCCCCCGCGCGACCCGGTAAGGGAGGGCCTTCTACGTTGGCAACACTGATAGGTCCGCCCCCCTCGCCCCCATTCGGCTAGTCGAACCCGAGACGAGGATTAGAAATGGCGGAAGGCCGGAGACCCGCGGCCCACCGCCTTTCCGTTTCCAACCCTTAAAACACAAAAACAAACCGAAAAAAACCGCAAAATCTCGCCATTTTCCCGATTGGTCAATAATGTGCGACAAAGACAGTGCTTCTGGATGTTTCTTCTCCAGAAAAGTGAGTCAAAAACACCAGTCGCACCCCTCAGAGCACAAAAATAAACCAGAAAAACCTAAAATGTTCCCAAATTTTGCAGACCGGTCGAGAGAACACTCCAGATTTGGCGACGAGTCCAAGAAGGCAGCCTAACCAAAAGCAACCGCCTCCTATGGTCATTCAGCCCGATTTCAGGAAGGTAAGTTACGTCACGTAGATCCATCACTTTGCATAATGAACGCTAATCTATTATGTACTTTACTATAAATAGTACTATACCTTTACGAATCGATGTAATTCGCGAAAAATCAAGAAATGGATGCATTTATGACGTCAGAATAGGGGGGATGATATCGCCTATATGCCTTTGAGTGATAAGAGAATGGGAGGCGAATGTTGAAACCTTTGCTATGTTTGAAATGCTTTGTACCGCATAACTTACACGTAAACTCAAGTCTATAAGCCCTCAGGGGGGTAACTTTGGCCCTTGAATTAACGATTCTTAATCAAAGAGGGGTTGATAACAATTTAATGGTAAAGGGAGGAAATCGTCGTTTTAAAGAGGTGGACGTTGAACGTTTTTAGCGAATCGTGTGGCTTAAAGTTCACAGTGTTGCGTTCTTCTGCATCGGCCATGCTAAGGTGATGGCAATAGATACCACTGTGCACGACTGTTGGGTCTTGCGGGTCTACGTATTAGTTCTACCATTCTTTATGACCGTTGGGTCATGCGTGCTTAGCATCCTATGGCCTAAATGGCTACCATTGTGGGAAACCTCGTGCTAAGCATCCTATGGCCTAAATGGCTACCATTGTGCACGACTGTTAGGTGATGGGTGCTTAGCATCCTAAGGTCTAAATGGCTACCATTGTGGGCAACCGCGTGCTAAGCATCCTATGGCCTAAATGGCTACCATTGTGCACGACTGTTAGGTGATGGGTGCTTAGCATCCTAAGGTCTAAATGGCTACCATTGTGGGCAACCGCGTGCTAAGCATCCTATGGTCTAAATGGCTACCATTGTGCACGACTGTTAGGTGATGGGTGCTTAGCATCCTAAGGTCTAAATGGCTACCATTGTGGGCAACCGCGTGCTTAGCATCCTAAGGTCTAAATGGCTACCATTGTGGGCAACCGCGTGCTAAGCATCCTATGGCCTAAATGGCTACCATTGTGCACGACTGTTAGGTGATGGGTGCTAAGCATCCTAAGGTCTAAATGGCTACCATTGTGGGCAACCGCGTGCTAAGCATCCTATGGCCTAAATGGCTACTAGTTGTGCACGACCGTCGGGTCTTGCGGGTCTCCCCATTCGCTCTACCATTCTTCACGACCCCGAATCTCCTAGACTGCCTGCTGTCCAAATCGGCTAAGCTGCCCAAATTGCCTAGAATGTTCAAACTGCCCAAATCACGTAGACTGCTCAAACTGCCTAAATCCTCTAGACCTCCCAAACTGCCCAAGTCCTATAGGTAGACCTAAATGCCCAAATCTTATAAACCTAACTGCCCAAATCCTATAGACCTAACTGCCCAAATCCTCTAGACCTCCATATCTGCCCAAATCGTATAGACCTCCCAAACTGCCCAAATCCTCTAGACCTCCCAAACTGCCCAAATCCTACAGACCTCCCAAACTGCCCAAATCCTACAGACCTCCCAAACTACCCAAATCCTACAGACCTACCAAACTGCCCAAATCCTCTAGATCTCCCAAACTGCCCAAATCCTCTAGACCTCCCAAACTGCCCAAATCCTCTAGACCTCCCAAACTGCCCAAATCCTCTAGACCTCCCAAACTGCCCAAATCCTATATCCCAAACTGCCCAAATCCTATAGACCTAATTGCCCAAATCCTATAGACCTAACTGCCCAAATCCTATAGACCTAACTGCCCAAATCCTCTAGACCTCCCAAACTGCCCAAATCGTATAGACCTCCCAAACTGCCCAAATCCTCTAGACCTCCCAAACTGCCCAAATCCTACAGACCTCCCAAACTGCCCAAATCCTACAGACCTCCCAAACTACCCAAATCCTACAGACCTACCAAACTGCCCAAATCCTCTAGATCTCCCAAACTGCCCAAATCCTCTAGACCTCCCAAACTGCCCAAATCCTCTAGACCTCCCAAACTGCCCAAATCCTCTAGACCTCCCAAACTGCCCAAATCCTATATCCCAAACTGCCCAAATCCTATAGACCTAATTGCCCAAATCCTATAGACCTAACTGCCCAAATCCTATAGACCTCCAAACTGCCCCAAATCTCTATAGACCTCCCAAACTGCCCAAATCCTTTAGACCTCCCAAACTGCCCAAATCCTCTAGACTTCCTAAACTGCCCAAATCCTTTAGACCTCCCAAACTGCCCAAATCCTATAGACCTCCCAACTGCCCAAATCTCCTATACCGCCTAATGTGCCCAAATCCTCTAGACTTCCCAAACTGCCCAATCCTTTAGACCTCCCAAATTGCCCAAATCCTATAGACCTCCCAAACTGCCTAAATCCTATAGACCTCCCAAACTGCCCAAATCCTATAGACCTCCCAAACTGCCCAAATCCTCTAGACCTTCCCAAACTGCCCAACTGCCCAAATCCTATAGACCTCCCAAACTGCCCAAATCCTATAGACCTCCCAAACTGCCCAAATCCTACAGACCTCCCAAACTGCCCAAATCCTATAGACCTCCCAAACTGCCCAAATCCTATAGACCTCCCAAACTGCCCAAATCCTATAGACCTCCCAAACTGCCCAAATCCTATAGACCTCCCAAACTGCCCAAATCCTCTAGACCTCCCAAACCGCCCAAATCCCCTAGTCCGCTTAACCTGCCCAAATCGCCTAGACTATCCAAACCGCCCAAATTGCGGTTTTACCTAACTCTAAATTCGTTTTTTTTTTCCAGGTGAGTGGAATTTCGACGGAGATATTCAGGCAGATCGAATCGATCGAAAATGAGTGCGAACCTATTCAGGACGGAAGGGGCGAAATGGTCGTCAGGCTTTTGGACACCAAGAGCCTCGGACCTTCGGCCCTACAAGCTGCACGCCCCTGGCTCGCCATGCAGGTAATTCTTTTCTTCAACCAATAACGATGCCAAACGAAGCAAACTTTTTATTCATTACACTTTTTATTCCTCCCGTTGAGCCTCTCCAATATCTGGAGAGTTTCAGCTTTCAATTTTGAAAAGTCATCAACGCTCGCGTCCTGGAGGTATTCTTCGATGGACCAGTTGCTCTCTTCGACCCTCACCAGTCGCTTTTCCAACGACGAAATTTCGTTAAAACTCGCATTTTTGGCTATTGCATTTTTGATATCATCGTGGCAATTAGTGGCATCCTGAAGAAGCGATTTCGTCATCGGTCTGCTCGACGTCAACTCCGCCTTTTCCTTCAAAAGCTCAACACGTCTCTTATCGTAGCTCTCCTCCAGTGAAAAAACGTCAAAAATCCCATTTTGGGTCATCTTTTCAATGTCTTCTTTCATCCCGGAACATAATTTTTGAACGTTTTTCTCTATCACAACCAACTTTTCCATTTCGACATCCCCATCGTCGAAAATCGACTTATAATCGCGTTTCGTGGGCACAAATTTTACCTTTTGAGCCATTTTTTCTAATATTTCGTTTATTTCGGACTGAAAAGATTCCAATTTTTTGTCTTCATTTGAGACCATTTTGTCCACAGAAGAAAGAAACTTTTCGATGCCTTTTTCTTTGGATTTGAGCTCGTTTATTTTGGCTGTTCGGGAGTTTTTCGGATCTTCGCTTTCTAGTTGTTTGATCTGCTCTTTGACGTCATGTGTGGCTTTCTGGATGGCACAAATTTGTTCTTTGTCTTCTTTCATCTTTCCTGAGAGTTCTTTCTTTTGTTCTTCGGGCGTCAAATTTGTTTTTAGGTCTTTTAGAATTTTGTCTTTTTTGCTTTCTAGGTTGTAGATTTGAAGTTCGAGTTGGATTTGTTCTTTTTTTTCGGGCGTGATAAAAGATTGGGTTAGGATTGAGTTTTTGGGTCTTTTCGAAATGTTCGATTTCGGTTTTGATTTGTTGGATTTTTTGGTGAGGTCGTCTCTTTTCGATTTGATGGTCAAATATTGCTTTTTTTCGTTGGGGCTCATTTGGATTCGACTTTTTTGAAGGTTTCGTAGCTGGAGTCTTTGTCGAGTTCCATTTTTTTGACGGAATCTTGAAGTTTGACGCGTTCTCCGTAGAGGGTTTCGAGGGAAACGACTTCTGCATCGTTGGCGTCACCGAGGTCTTTAGCGGAGGCGAGGATGCTGGCAGAATCGAGGCCGAAATTGAGCTTTTCGACGCAAATGTTTAGGTCGGCGAGGCTTTTTTGCGATTCCGTCAACTCGGAGGCTAAAAGCTTCGCGCGTTTCTCGTACAGCCCTGAGGCGCTCTGGTCGCGGGCGGAACGCTCGATTTCTCCCCTCAGATTTGCCAACTCCGCGTTTATTTCGCCCACCTTCAACTGGATAATTCCTTCGAAATATCGCTTGTCGCGGATCGCTCTCGTTTTGTCCCCGTGGCCGGTGCTTGTGCGTAAAAAGCTGATCCCTTTTTGAGAAAAAAGTCTGAAAACATAACACAGAAGGTTAGAAACCTAAAGATAACCTCCTAGACTTTTCAATGGCCTTGTTAGAAACCTGAAGGCCACCTATTTTCCCGCCAGTTTAGTAACATTTTGGTCAGAAATCCGAAGATAACATCCTTTCCGCCCCAGTTTATGGACATGGTTAGAAACCTCGAAATAACCTCCTTTCCCCGCCATTTTAGACAGAATACCGAAGATAACCTTCTTTCCCGCCATTTTAGACAGAAACCCAAAAATAACCTTCCTTTCCCGCCATTTTAGACAGAGAAAATCTAGACATTACCTCGGGTTACCTAATTTACTGACAGAGAAAAAGCGTACTACGGAAAAACTACTGATGCGACCGGCTGAACTTTTGCAGGGACTTATTTTAGTGGTACACCGATCCTCGAAAGAAATTTCAAAATTTCCGCATCTAATTTCATTTGGGGCAGAATCTCGAAAATACACCACCTTGCGCCAGACAAAAAAGATACCCACTACTATGCGACCGGGCGAAATTTTGCAGGGAATACTCTAGTGGTAGCACCGATCCCGAGGAAATTTTCAAAATAGGACCGTGGTATCATTTTTCGAGATCTCCGCCCAGGTAGTCCGATTTGAAAATTCCCTTGGTAGGATCGGGCTACAACTAAAATAAGCTTCCTCCAAATTTCAGCCCGTTCGCATCATAGTTTGTCCGGTTAGTACGTTTTTTCTGCCCCCGGTGGTGATCATTTTTCGATCTTTTTCGATCACTCCGCCCCCGTATCCGATTTGAAAATTTCTTCAAGGATCGGTTGCTACCAACTCAAAATAAGCTTCCCTGCCAATTTCAGCCCGGTCGCGTCAGTAGTTTGTCTGGTAGTACGTTTTTTTCTCTGGTCAGTAAATTAGAAACGCCGCATACCTCCTTTCCTGCCCCATTTTAATGACGTCTTGGTTATAAACCTCGAAATAACCTCCTTCTCGCCATTTTAGACAGAAACCCCAAAAAACCTAATTTCCCGCCATTTTAATTCATTTGGTTAGAAACCTCGAAATAACCTCCTTTCCCGCCATTTTAGACAGAAACCCGAAGATAACCTCCTTTCCCGCCATTTTAGACAGAAACCCAAAATAACCTCCTTTCCCGTCCCATTTAATGACGTTTTGGTTAGAAACCTGAAGATAACCTCCTTTAATGGCATTTTGGTTAGAAACCTAAAGATAACCTCCTAGATTTTTCAATGGCCTTGTTAGAAACCTGAAGGCCACCTATTTTCCCGCCAGTTTAGTAAACATTTTGGTCAGAAATCCGAAGATAACATCCTTTCCGCCCATTTTTATGACATGGTTAGAAACCTCGAAATAACCTTCTTTCCCGCCATTTTAGACAGAACCAGAAATAACCTTCCTTTCCGCCATTTTAGACAGACTCCTTTCCTGCCCATTTTATGACGCTGTTATAAACCTCGAATAACCTCCTTTCCCGCCATTTTAGACAGAAACACTCCCCCATAGACAAACATTTACCTCCTTTTCCTGCCCATTTTAATGACGTCTTGGTTAAACCTCGAAATAACCTCCTTTCCCGCCATTTTAGACAGAAACCCAAAAAAAACCTCATTTCCCGCCATTTTAATTTCATAGAAACCTCGAAATAACCTCCTTTCCCGCCATTTTAGACAGAACCCGAAGAAACCTCCTTTCCCGCCATTTTAGACAGGAAACTACATACCCTCCTTTAACCGAACCCTATAACCTCTTTCCCGCCATTTTACACAGAACCCAAAAATAAACCTTCCTTTCCCGCCAATTTTTAGACAGTAAGAAATCTAGACCAAATACCTCCTTTCCTGCCATTTTAAGAAGAGTCCTTGTTTAAAACCCTCGAAATACCTCCTTTCCCGCATTTTAGACAGAAACCCCCCAAAAAAAACCTCATTTCCCGCCATTTTTAATTTCATTTGGTTAGAAACCTCGAAATAACCTCCTTTCCCGCCATTTTAGACAGAAACCGAAGATAACCTCCTTTCCCGCCATTTTAGACAGAAACCCAAAAATAACCTCCTTTCCCGTCCCATTAATACTCCTTTCCTGCCCATTTAATGACGTTTTGGTTAGAAACCTGAAGATAACCTCCTTTAATGACATTTTGGTTAGAAACCTGAAGATAACCTCCTTGAACCGAACCTTTCCCGCCATTTTAAGTACATCCAAGGTTAGAAACCTGAAGATTACCTCCTTAACCTTTCCCGCCAATTTTAATAGCATTCAGGTTATAAACCTAATTTAGCCTTTTATACTCGTTGCTGTTGTCTAGAAGATGGTTTTTAACGTATTCTTACCTTTCTCCATGCTGTTTGTCGCCTAAAAGCGTCACAGCAGTTTTCGGTCTTCCTGATAGAAACGAATAAGAAGTTTGGTTCATTTTAACCTTTGAAAATATACAAATCGACATATGTTTTTAGGATGGTAAAAACCACGTCAAACTGGTCGAGATCGTCAAAAGGCCTGGGCAGACGCTCGGACTTTATATACGGGAAGGGAACGGTGTCGACCGCGCTGATGGCGTTTTCATTTCTCGAATCGCTCTCGAATCTTCGGTTTACAACAGCGGATGCCTTAAAGTCGGCGATGAGATTTTAGCGGTGAACATGGTGGATGTGACGAGAATGTCGCTGGATGATGTGGTGATCATCATGTCGATTCCTAGGCGACTCATACTCGTCACTAGAGAAGGGACGCCGTGCCCGGTCGGCCTACAGACTCAGCCTCACCATAAGCCCCTTCCAGTGGTCGTCATCAAGCAGGGACAGCTCCAAAACCGATATGACAAGTAAATATTTAAGTTAACAGCATAAACAGCTCTAATAACCAAAAGAGCGCAATAGACCCAAACTGCCCAGACTACTATATCAACCCAGTCCTTCAAAACTGCCCCAAATTACCCAAATTAACAAAACTTCCCAAATCACCCCAAATTCTCAGACCTCTATAACTGCCCAAATCAACAAAACGGCCCAAACTGCCCAAATTACCCCAAATTCACAGACCTCTAAAACTGCCCAAATCAACAAAACGGCCCAAACTGCCCAAATTACCCCAAATTCTCTACCTTCAAAACTGTCAAAACTGCCCAAATCAATAAAATTGTCCAAATTACCCCAAAGTCCCAGAACTCCAAAACTGTCCAAATCAACCAAACTGCCTAAATTACCCCAAATTCTCAGACCTCCAAAACTGCAAAATCAACTAAACGGCCCAAACTGCCCAAATTACCCCAAATTCTCTGACCTTCAAAACTGTCCAAACTGCCCAAATCAACAAATCCGCCCAAATTACCCCAAATTCTCAGACCTCTAAAACTGCCCAAATCAACAAAACGGCCCAAACTGCCCAAATTACCCCAAATTCCCAGACCTCTAAAACTGCCCAAATCAACAAAACGGCCCAAACTGCCCAAATTACCCCAAATTCTCTACCTTTAAAACTGTCAAAACTGCCCAAATCAATAAAATTGCCCAAATTACCCCAAAGTCCCAGAACTCCAAAACTGTCCAAATCAACAAAACTGCCCAAATTACCCCAAATTCTCAGACCTCCAAAACTGCAAAATCAACTAAACGGCCCAAACTGCCCAAATTACCCCAAATTCTCTGACCTTCAAAACTGTCCAAACTGCCCAAATTACCCCAAATTCTCAGACCTCCAAAACTGCCCAAATCAACAAAACGGCCCAAACTGCCCAAATTACCCAAAATTCTCTGACCTTCAAAACTGTCCAAACTGCCCAAATCAACAAATCCGCCCAAATTACCCCAAATTCTCAGACCTCTAAAACTGCCCAAATCAACAAAACGGCCCAAACTGCCCAAATTACCCAAAATTCTCTGACCTTCAAAACTGCCCAAACTGCCCAAATTACCCCAAATTCTCAGACCTCCAAAACTGCCCAAATTACCCCAAATTCTCTGACCTTCAAAGCTGTCCAAACTGCCCAAATCAACAAATCTGCCCAAATTACCCCAAATTCCCAGACCTCCAAAACTGCCCAAATCAACAAAACTGCCCAAATTACCCCAAATTCTCAGACCTCCAAAACTGCCCGAATCAACAAAATGGCCCAAACTGCCCAAATTCCCGAAATTACCAGCCTCCAAAACTGCCCAAATCAACAAAACTGCCCAAATTACCCCAAATTCCCAGAACTCCAAAACTGTCCAAATCAACCAAACTGCCCAAATTACCCCAAATTCTCAGACCTCCAAAACTGCCCAAATCAACAAAACGGCCCAAACTGCCCAAATTACCCGACATTACCAGCCTCCAAAACTGGCCAAATCAACAAAACTGCCCAAGTTCCCCAAATTCTCAGATCTCCAAAATGGCCCAATCACAAAATGCGCCCAAATTCTCAGACCTCCAAAACGCCCGAATCACAAATGCCAGACCTCCGAACTGCCCCGAAATTACCACCCCAATTCTAGACCCATCCAAAACTGCCCAAATTACCCCAAATTCTCAGACCTCCTAAACGGCCCAAATTACCCCAAAATCTCCGACCTCCAAAACTGCCCAAATCAACGAAACGGCCCGAATTGCCCCAATTACCCAGAATTCTCAGACGTCCAAAACTTCCCAAATTACCCAAGTTCTCAGAACTCCAAAACTGCCCCAAACTGTCTAAACTACCTAAATCATTAAAGCGGCCCAAACCGTCCAAACTGACCAAATTACCCAAACTGCCCAAACCTCCATAACTGCCCAAATCTCCTAAACTGTGATTTTGTTTAGCGATGCATCACCGTCGCCGAAAATCATGGAAGACGACCGTCCGCCTTCTCGCCTCCACGCTTCTAGGTCTCACCTCGCATTAGGCCTCTCGGGCGGCTCTTCCCAACACGACCTCACCATGCAGAAAAGAGTGAACGGCCTCGACCACGGCTACTACAGGCACAACATCCCCCACTCGCAAACCGTAAGTCGCCGGCTAACATTCCATTTTCAGGTCGCACTCAAAAAACAACCGCACCGCACCCCCCAACGCGGTCCAAAACGTCTCAAACCTTATTTTTTATAGATGGAAAGAGGAAGTTGGTTATATCAACCTCCGCCTCCTCCCGTCGTAACAGAACAGCCAAAATCTCATCATTATCAATACGACAAGACATATCCAAAGACATTGGAGTCGCTTGCTGAGAAGGTATCCAATAGTGTTAGTATTAGAAATCTTCTTTTAAAATTGCTCGCTTTGCCTTCTTTCGCTATTCCTTTTCCTTTAATCACTTAAAAGGAGGCAAAAAAGCAAGAAAAGGTATAGTAGAACCTGTAGACCTCGCTCTTTCCTACGCATTCGCATATTTCAAAAAAGAGCATTTTGTTCACAATTATGCTTTTCTTTAGGTGCACTCGTTTTACCCTGGAGGGAGTTCGACGACACCGAGGAGGATGTCAGCGACGACATCTTCGAGTCTTCTTTCCTACTATGGGGGCGCTTCCAGGTCCAAAGCGATGCCACGTTCTGGCTCCGATCAGCATCTTCCACGTGTAGAATACATGGACTTCAGTAATACCACTATTGTTCTCTTTTCCTATCATTAAATTGTGTTTTAGATTCGACGAATATAGGTCCGCCTTCATATCGTAGTAGCTACCGCGTACCACCGTCTTCCTCGTCCACCTACAGCACTCTATCCAGGAGGCAAAGATCAGTCGATTATAGTTCGGATACTGAAACATCTCGCCCTTCTTATTACTATTACAGGCAGCATAGTGCAGGTAATTGTTATAAACCTGAAAATAACCTCCTTTAATGGATCCTTTCCCGCTATTTTAGGTTATAAACCTGAAGATAACCTCCTTTTCCGCCATTTTAGGTTATAAACCTGAAGATAACCTCCTTTCCCGCTATTTTAATAACATTCTTGTTAGAAACCTTAAAATAACCTTCTTTTCCGCCATTTTTATGACATTCTGGTTAGAAACCTAAACATAACCTATTTTTTCGCCATTTTGGGTTAAAAACCTGAAGATAACCTCCTTTATCGCCATTTTGGGTTAGAAACCTGAAGATAACTTCCTTTCTCGCCATTTCTATGACATTCTGGTTTGAAACCTTAAAATAACCTCCTTTCCAGCCATTTTAGGTTAGAAACCTGAACATGACCTCCTTTCCCGCCATTTTAGATTAGAAACCTGAAGATAACCTCCTTCCTCGCCATTTTTATGACATTCTGGTTTGAAACCTTAAAATAACCTCCGTTCCGGCCATTTTAGGTTAGAAACCTGAAGATGACCTCCTTTCCCGACATTTTAGGTTAAAAACCTGAAGATAACCTCCTTTTCCGCCATTTTAGGTTAAAAACCTGAAGATAACCTCCTTTTTCGCCATTAGAAACCTAAAGATAACCTCCTTCCTCGCCATTTTTATGACATTCTGGTTTGAAACCTTAAAATAACCTCCTTTCCGGCCATTTTAGGTTAGAAACCTGAAGATGACCTCCTTTCCCGCCATTTTAGGTTAGAAACCTTAAGATAACCTCATTTCCCGCCATTTTTATGACATTCTGGTTAGAAACCTTAAAATAACCTCCTTTCCCGCCATTTTAGGTTAGAAACCTGAAGATAACCTCCTTTCCCGCCATTTTTATGCTTAGAAACCTGAAATACCTCCTTTCCCGCCATTTTTATGACATTCTGGTTAGAAACCTGAAAATAACCTCCTTTTCCGCCATTTTTACGACATTCTGGTTAGAAACCTTAAAATAACCCCCTTTCCCGCCATTTTTATGACATTCTGTTTAGAAACCTAAAGATAACCTCCTTTTTCGCCATTTTAGGTTAAAAACCTGAAGATAACCTCCTTTTTCGCCATTAGAAACCTAAAGATAACCTCCTTCCTCGCCATTTTTATGACATTCTGGTTAGAAACCTTAAAATAACCCCCTTTCCCGCCATTTTTATGACATTCTGTTTAGAAACCTAAAGATAACCTCCTTTTTCGCCATTTTAGGTTAAAAACCTGAAGATAACCTCCTTTTTCGCCATTAGAAACCTAAAGATAACCTCCTTCCTCGCCATTTTTATGACATTCTGGTTAGAAACCTTAAAATAACCTCCTTTCCCATCATTTTTTATGACATTCTGGTTAGACATCTGATGATAAACTCCTTTTCCGCCATTTCAATGACATTTTTGGTCTAAAATTGATGATAAACTCCACGAATTGAACCAATTGATGTTTTTTGTTAGGTTCGACTGGTATAGGGCTTACGTCAACATTGGATTCTTCCCATGGGCGGATATCATCGCTTAGGTCGAACTCGCTTCCTAGAGACAACCGCCAGCCTAGAACGCACGTCCCGACCTTACCGACGCACCGTGGATCATCTTTAAGGCTCGAAAGGGACAATTCTCACTCCCTTCTCCCAGCGGTTTCATCTCTAGTCGACCACGACGACGACGGAACACTCTCCGCGCCTGAAATGACGATATCGAGAAAACATCGAAGTATATATTTAGTTCGATTTCCTTCTTCTTTCCCCCGGCACATCTTTGATCCTTTTTTGCACATTTTCTCCTTTTCTTGTTATCATGCGTGTTTTAGGTCGCCTCGTTTCATCCCCGTCTGTTTTCACAGCCGACGAGTACAGGGCGTGGTTGTCGAGGGCGCCGTCGTCTTCCGCCATCTACCAGTCGGTCTCACGTGGGCAGTCTCTACTCAGCCAGAAGAGTCAACGGTTCGCCTTCTCTTCGGAAAACCTACCTCAAAGAACACGTCAGGTATTATAAGGTTATAAACCTAAAGATAACCTCCTTTATAGTCTGAACTCCTTTATTCGACATATCGGCCCGGACAGTTGGCAGCGATGGGACCTCTTATTTCTTCCTCAAGCAGCACGATCGCTCTCAAATCATCAACTCTCGACCGCCATTCTATTCTAGACAGGCATACCAATCTAGACCGCCACAGTGCCACATTAGAACGACACATGTCCAATTTGGACCGCCACACTGCTGCACTCGAACGGCATTCTCAATCAACCCTAGAAAGGTTCAACTTCTCCCTTTTTTGACAGAAATTTGGCCCAGAAACCTTCCAAAATTGCAAAAATTGGCACTTTTTTGCTTATATCTCCAAAACTATGGGTTTCTGCTACATGGCCACTTAGTACAAAATAAAAGGAAATTTTATGAGCTATCATTTTGTACTAAGTGATCAAGTTGTAGAAACGCATAGTTTCAGAGATGCAAGCAAAAAAATGCAAAACGTTCAAATATTTTGTCTTTTTTTGTGTGATTTTGACGATGTTCTGGGCAAAATTTCTATATGCAAAGCTCATATTTGTAATCAGCGACCCAAAAAACACAAATTGTCCCCTAACTGCCCTTCTTTTTTAGGCATACATCGAATTTGGAAAGGATATCGGCGACATTGGACAGGCACGCTTCTTTAGACCGTCACTCATCTTTGGACCGTTCTGCATCTTCAGCTCTGACGTCGCGTTCTGCGAGTTTACGCCGTATGCACAATCTGCTCGAACTCGAGGCGAAATCGATGGGAAAAGGGTCGACGCCGACGTCAGAAAAGCAGCCGCGTCATTCCCCATCGCTTCTTCACATCAACCCTGCGGAATTCCTCAAATATAAGCAGTCGGTCGTTCGGACAGCGCAGAGCGAAGTGAGCGGCCTCCTTTGGCTCCATTTGTTGAGCGGGAGGGGCCTAAGGGCGTCCTCGAATTCAGGAAGCAACACAAACTTGGCAGCAGGCAATAGCGTAGTGCGAGACCTCTATTGCGTCCTTGAATGCGATGGTGTCCATAAAGCCAGAACTGTAGTCCGAACTGCAGACCTCGTTTTCGACTGGGATGAAACATTCGAGCTCGATTTGGTCCACAATCGCGAACTCGACCTCCTTATATACTCCTGGGATCCCCAATACAGGCACAAACTTTGCTACAAAGGATCCGTTCAGTTGGCAGCCCTTTTGGCAGAATCGCCAGTACATCAGTTAGCTGTTAAAATCGAGCCACGCGGCACCATCTATATGCGTCTCCATCATACGACGCCGCAGCAGACGTTCATGAGGAAGCCTAAGCAACCAGTCCTACCACGTGGCAAAGCCCAAGGTATTTTCGGTGCAGATCTCGAATCCGTCGTGAACCGCGAAAGCATCGCTTCGGAAATCTTAAAAGGGGACGCTCTCAACATCCCGACCATCGTACGGCGTTGCGTTGAAGAAATCGAAAGACGAGGCCTCGACATTATCGGTTTATATCGACTTTGCGGGTCTGCGACGAAAAAAAGGATTCTTCGCGAAGCTTTCGAAAGGAGTGCAAGAACTGTCGATCTTTCTTCGGATAATGTCCCTGATATCAACGTCATTACTGGTATTAAGAGCCCACAAAGTTTAAACTTTCCATCTCATATCAAATTTTGCAGGAGTTCTGAAGGATTATCTCCGAGAGCTTCCGGAACCCTTGGTGACCAAATGCCTCTACCAAATGCTCGCAGATGCAGTTTCCGTTTGCCTGCCGGACGACCCACAAGGGAACGCGAGCCTAATATTTTCAATTTTAGACTGCCTACCTCATGTAAATAGGGTAAGGTTACCTTCCAAAGGTTATACAATTTTCACATCTTCTTTTAGTGTACATTTATATATTTGATGAACCATCTCGCTTTGGTCGCGTCGCAGAACGAGCGGAACAAAATGTCGACGCAGTCGCTGGCGATGTGCTTCGCTCCTGTTTTGGTGTTGCATTCGGAGGTCGATTCGAAAACTCTCGACTTCCACGGACCGATCGGCGTCATCAAATACCTTCTCGATATTTGGCCTCCGACGACGCTGGGTAACAGTTTTTTTGCTCGTATTCAATAAATTATTCGAGGTAGGACTCGCGGTTTTGGTTTTTTTGAGAAAAAAACGATCTTTTTATTTTCTCAACGAATTTTTATATTTTCAGTTCACTGGTACGGAAGTTACGCCCTGGTAAGTCTCATGGGTGAATACTAGTGCGAGACCCCCAATAACCTCGTAGATTCCCTCCTGTTTGCCCTAAAATGGCAAACGAATTTAAAAAAACGCACTAGAAGTCACCTTAATCATTCATGCGATCATTAATGGCGATGCGTAGGTTTAGTTCATGTTATTTTCCACTAGAGTTTATTAGCGCCTCCTAAATTTGGCGGGAAAGGAGGTTATCTTCAGGTTTCTATTCTTAATGTCATTAAAATGGCGGGAAAGGAGGTTATCTTTAGGTTTCTATTCTTAATGTCATTAAAATGGCGGGAAAGGAGGTTATCTTTAGGTTTCTATCCAAAATATCATTAAAATGGCGGGAAATGAGGTTATCTTCAGGTTTCTAACCTAAAATGCCGGGAAAGGAGGGTTTCTTCAGGTTTCTAACCTAAAACGGCGGGAAAGGAGGATATCTTCAGGTTTGTAACCTAAAATGGCGGGAAAGGAGGTTATTTTAAGGTTTCCCAAATTGCATAATGGCGGGAAAGGTACGATTGGCTTAAGATTAGTTCATTTTAAGGCCGCCAGAGTGTCTAAATCTAGGCATCGCTTCATGAAATTCATGCTTTAGATCAAAAATAGTCGACCACGGCATTTTATTATGCACAATAGATCGCATGATAGGAATTTAGTGCATTTTTGATGGCATTAAGGTGCCTTCTAGTAAAAAAAAATTAATTTTCCGTAAACACCCAGGAGAGTACCAGTATTTGGAAAACCGTATTAACTTTCTGAGAAAAGAAATTGTATATTTTTACCTTATTGTTGTTTTTCCTGTATTTTTGAGGTGTTTTTTTGAGGCGATAAGGTTTGTTTGACATTGGGGGATTGTTTAAGGTAGAGAGGGCTCCCTGCTTGCCGCCCAGACCGGGATCTTCTGCGGCACCAGCGCCGCCCCCTTTGCCAGCGAAACCGAAGCCGCAGATAGTGACGTCACCGGTGACGCCGCCTTCCTCTTCCGATGACGAGTACGCCAAGTCTGCGTTCGATTCGAAAGCGAATTTCGATTCGAAAAAATCGATATTCGAGAGGGCAGCAGAAGAGCAGGCGGTCGCCGCCGCAAATTCGCATCAAGCGGCTCCACCGGTTGCCAATTCGCTGAACCATTCGCCGCCTAAATACACGCTCAAGGTAAGCCATGGATCGTAGACAAGTCTCCTGCTAGTCCAGTCAAACTAAGCCCGAAAAGGCAAAAGTATTTTGTTTTCCCATGATCAACCAAAAAAAAGTCCATAACCGAAACCCGTGCGCTTTGGCGTCAGAAGCGTTTTTAAGGTGATTTTTTTCGTTTTTTCACCAATATCTCGAAAACCGTAAATAGTAGGCGAAATAATTATTAGTACAAAATTAAAGATAATTAAATTTGCCATAATTTTGAGCTAATATGATTTTTTCGTAGGACCAAACGTTTCTGAGCTACGAGGTCGCTAAAAACCGGGGTTTTCTATTTTGACCTCTAAAGGACTGAAGACGTCATCGAATCAAAAAAGTGGACTTAATAAAAGTTGTAGAGAATTTAATTATCTTTTGAAAATAACTCTCAAAAAGCAATTAACGAGAAATAGGCAGGGGTGGGGGTAAATTTCAAAAAATTTCAAAGCAATTTACCCCCACCCCTTCCTGTTGATTTTTAATTGATTCTCGATAGTTGATTTTAAATGGAAATTAAATTCTCTACAACGTTTACTTAGCATGCTTTTTTGATTAGAAAACGCCTTCCATGATTTTTTCCGACTTTTCTGAAATCTGACTTTTTTCATAGGAAAAACTCGAAAATCCCGCTTTTTTGTCACCTCGTAGCTCAGAAACGTTTGGTCCTACAAAAAATCTTAGTAAATCAAATTTGTAGCAAATTTTATAAACCTTAATTTTGTTTTTATTCATTTTTTTGAAATTTCAATTTTTGAATGAAATTTTTTGAAATTTACCCCCACCCCCGACTTTTGACCGTTAATTTTTTTTTAGTGTTGTTTCTTAAAGGTAATTAAATTCTCTACAACTTTTATTAAGTCCACTTTTTTGATTAGATGACGTCTTCTGTCCTTCAGAGGTCAAAATAGAAAGCCATGGTTCTTTTGCAACCTCGTAGCTCCGATACGTTTGGTCCTACAAAAAATCGTATCAGCTCAAAATTATAGGAAATTTAATTATCTTTAATTTTGTACTAAAAATCTTTTCGCCTACGACCTACGGTTTTCGAGATATTAGATGCTAAAAAGAAGCCTTCTTAACTTTTCGGAATTCGCTTTTCTCAGGTCAATCGCAATAATCCGTTTGCTGAGGACATGGAGGCGGTAACGCCGACTTCGACATCGACGACCGACCGCGGCGACCTAGACGCCGATGAAGAAAATTCCGACGACTCAAACCAAATCAATCTTAAATAATCTTTTATTTCGGTGCTATCATAACCAAACTAGGTAAACCCACTGCATTTATCGTCGCTTTTGGTGTGCTAAGGTAGGATTCCTCGAGTCGCGGACTCAACTTGGCTCTGCGATCCGACAGCGAATCCGAACCACCGATCTGGGGGGATCTTTCCGTAGTCTTTTTTTATACAGGGTAGCGACTATAATCCACATAAAAAAAATTTGTAAATTAGAAATCGATGGACAGTATTTTGTAAAAATTCGCGGTTGTCTTTAAATGTACTGTAGGGTGGGTATTTTTTTAAAGGCTACCTGGTCCATTAAAAAAATTAATTTAATTAAAAAAATCTCCAGGGTTAACATATAAAATTCTGGCGCGAACTTCGTTTTTCCACTGGTTCTACCACAGCAGAACCTTGCACATTCCCATTTCACGGCCAACAGATCAATCCTACAAAAAAAAATGTTTTAACAAACCCCTCTTATTTTTGGACAAGGAATCGATTCCAATAGACAGAATTCAATTTTGATGCACAGGGTGGCCCAGAAAGACATTAACTTCCTTATTTTAAAGAGAACCCCGTGTTTTAATGATAGAAATCAATTCTACGTTTAATTTCCAGTAACTTTTACTTAACACCTTTTTTTGATAGGACCAAACGTGAGGGAGTTATGTGCCACTTTATATGGACAGAAATTCGTAAATCCTTGAGATTTGGTCCTATCGAAAAAATGTGTTAAGTAAAAGTTACTGGAAATCAAGCGTAGAATCGATTGCAATCGATAAAACACAGGGTTTTCATATAAAATAAGGAAGTTAGGGTCTGCCTAGGCCTCCCTGTACATCAAAATTGAAATCTGTCATTTGAAATGGATTCCTCGATCAAAAATAAGGGGAGTTTATTTCGACCATTTTTTCGGTAGGTCTATTCTGTTGGCCGTGAAATGGCGATTTTCAAGGTTGGAGCAACTGTGCACCGAGGGAAATTTTGTTTTTCCGCTGTCGCTTCACATATTCGAGCCAGAGACTTTTCGACGCCTACGTTACATTTTGAGCTAAACATTTTATTCATCTAAAAAAATTTTTATACAGCTTTTTCCTCGGCTTTTGGGAACAATAATTCAACAATAACCTAAAAGAAACCTCCTTTTCCTTCATAAGATTTAATTTGAGACCAAAATTTTGTACATAAACTTCTCACTGCCAAAAAAACATGGTTTTAAATTTCACCGCGGTAGAAAACTAAAGAAAAAAATGCTTCCCCACATCAATCCACAATTTTTTTCTGCACAATAGTGTTTTAAACAAAAATATCAGTATTAAAAAAATATATATTTAAAAAAATTTAAGTTCCTATATTTTGGGTAGTCCTTTTCTTAAACAAATATCGGCGAATATAAAGGAACATATCCATTTTTATGATTTTCAGGGCCAAAAATGGTCTGAGTAGTTAAAAAAGGTGATAAAAGCACTAAAAATATTAATTTTCAAAGAAGTGGATAGGATAAAGCGATAAGGAAGGTTATAACCTAAAAAACCGAGCAACAGGTTATAAACCTCTTTCAACTGTTAAAACCTATTAAAGGTTATAACCCATTCCATAACCTAGAAAAAGTAGAAACACGAGCAAATACTACAGTACCTCTTAACGATTAAAACCTTATCAACCCTTTTTATAACCTCAAAACCACAAAATGAGCAAGCATGACAGGTTATAACCTCTTTTAACTGTTACCATCTTTGATAAAAGGTTGTATCCTCCTATAAGATAACCTTACAGGGTTATAACCTCTTAACAACTTTCTCGCCTCCAATCCACTTCTAAGGTTGTTTGTAACCGAAAAAAGCAATTTTTGATATCATATAATGATGAATTTTATGTTGTTAATGAAAAGTGCTTTGTATATTGTTTCCGTGTATATACACATTGTAATTCCTATGTAATTTAATATGTAAAATGCACAATTTTCGGTTTTTTGTGTCACAGAAAAATAATAATCTAAAAACTAGAAAAAGTGAGGGAGAGTGTAAATTATATGTAATTCCCCTGTATATAAGTGTTGATAATTGTAAATTCTGTTGTTGTTATTTTTTCGTTTTTTTTTTTCCGGGGGACTGTGACTTTATCCATTTTTTCGTTTTCTTTTAAATTTTATTTATGAAGGGGAAACTAATGTATTGTCTGTTTAAAAAAAATATAAAAGAACAAAAAATGTAAAAAGAACAAAAAAAATGATAGGTTTGGTAAATATATACATAAAATATTTGAGATTTTATTTCCTCCTAATTTTTGATGGTGAAAATTTCAACTCTCCACAACGATTCTGTTGTTTTAGGGCTTAAAAATAGCTTATATATGCTTGAAATCACGATTGGTCCAATCAAAAAAAGTGTTGAAGTAAAAGTTACTGGAAATCAAGCGTAGAATCGATTTCCATCGTCAAACCAAGGTTCGTATACAAAATAACGAAGTTAGGGCCGTTCTGGAGCACCCTGTATGTCGGATCCATAATTTATTTATCTCATTAGATTCCTCGCTACAAATAAAGGGGGGTTTACTTCGATACTTTTTTTCCTCAGGTCAAAAATAAGGCAGATAATAGGTCCACTTTAGCACCCCCGTGTATATGCGGTAACGAGATAATATATATAATATATTATATATATATATATATATATATATATTATATATATATATATATAATATATATATATATATATATATAATATATATATATATATATATATATATATATATATATATATTATCTATATATATATATATATATCAGCATATATATGCTCTTTTTGAGCTCTAAAGCAAAGATTTTCGAGTTGAAAACGGGACATGTCTTATCCGGACAAGCCAAGGGTAAGTGAACAAAATGACTTAGTTATCGGTAGTAATTATCATATCTCATTTTCGCCTTTAAAATGAGCTAAATCGGTGTAGGATCTCTCCAATTCAAAAAGGGTTACCATGACTCCGGATGTTGGGGTTTTTCTGTCTGTGCTGCTTGGGGCGATAACGTATTTCAATTATTCGAATATTGACCCGTCGCTGAGGGTGAAAAGCGTGGCGGACGATGGGTTTTTGGCGGAATACGATTTTGTCATCGTTGGTGGCGGTTCTGCCGGTTGTGTGCTCGCTAACCGACTAACCGATGGGACGAACTTCACCGTGCTACTGCTGGAAATCGGCCCGGATGAAAATTTCATCTCAGACACGCCACTTTTGGCGTATTCGATGTGGAGGACGAAGCTAGACTGGAACTATACGACGACACCACAAAGAAGAGCATGCTTATGTACGTAAATGTAGAAAAACAACCATATTATGATCCTTGTAGTATCCGGAGGTGCTTGCGAATGGCCCAGAGGAAGAGTCCTAGGAGGAAGCTCCACTATGAACTTTATGGTTTACATCCGTGGCAATCGTCTTGACTATGAAGCCTGGAACAACCTAACAGGTGGTGGCTGGTCATACGAAGACGTCCTGCCGTATTTCATGCTTTCCGAAGACAACACGAATCCTCTCTTTTCGAGGGACACCCAGTACCATAGAACAGGAGGGCCTTTGACGGTCAGTTCGCCCAATTATGAGACTCCTTTGCTCCCAGCTTATCTATTAGGTGGAGAACAACTCGGATTCCCTATTCGCGACATCAATGCAGAACGTCAAACCGGGTTTATGGTCTTGGAAGGGACATTGAGAAATGGATCACGGTATGGACATGCCTACTAATCAAAAAAACTTATTCTAAACTTTTGCTTATATCTCGAAAACTATGAGTTTCATCGACTTGACCACTTAGTACAAAATTATAGAAAATTTGATGAGCTTTCATTTTGTACTAAGTGGTCAAGTCGCTGAAACGCATAGTTTTCGAGATATAAGCAAAAGTTTGCAAAAAGTTTTATGGTCTTGGAAGGGACGTTGAGAAACAAATCACGGTATGGACATGCTGATTAGTGATTCTGAGGCCAAAAAAAAACTTATTCTAAACTTTTGCTTATATCTCGAAAACTTTAAGTTTCAGCGACTTGACCGCTTAGTACAAAATTATAGAAAATTTGATGAGCTTTCATTTTGTACTAAGTGGTCAAGTCGCTGAAACGCATAGTTTTCGAGATATAAGCAAAAGTTTTCAAAAAGTTCCAGAATTTTGTCTTTTTTTGCACTTTTGGTTAGGTTCCGGGAAAAATTTTTGTCAGCGAACCTCAGATTCGTTATCAGCGAGCCAAAAAACATAAAATAAGATGGATATCTAAACTTACCCCTATATGTCCTTTTTTTATTCTGATATTCCTGTAGCTGTTCTACAGCAAAAGCGTACATCAGGCCGGCAAGGAACCGCCCGAACCTTCATGTAGCATTGAATTCTCAAGTGACGCGAGTTCTATTCAACGGTACACGTGCTGTGGGCGTCGAATTCGTCCGGGGAGGACAAACGAGGCAAGTGAGGAGCAAAAAAGAGGTCATCATGAGTGCTGGGACGATAAATACACCGCAGGTACCACCTTCCACTCTCCCAGGTACCACCTATAATGTATATTTCGCTTTAAGATTCTGATGCTGAGTGGTGTCGGACCACGTGAACATCTAGCTTCGTTCAACATCCCTCTCGTCCTGGACGTCCCAGCGTTGGGGAACAACCTCCACGACCATTTAGGGACGCCAGTCGCCTTCTTGGTGAACGATTCTATAACGATGACACGTGACATGTACATGTCTATGGAATCAATTTTGGCATACGCGATGGCCCAGCAGGGGCCGCTGACGTCACCCAACGGGATAGAAGCAGTCGCCTTTGTAAACTCAACATTTTACGATCCTAGTTTGGACTATCCCGATATCGAGCTCCATTTGACGTCATCAGCACCGAATTTTGTGAACAATCAGCAAGTTTGGTACGGTTTGGCGCAAGTGCTGCATCCGTTGAGTCGAGGCACTGTACGACTCGCTTCTGCAGATCCGAGCCAGATGCCGCTTATGGATCCTCAGTACTATACAGTAGAGTCCGATTTCCAGACGGCAATTCAGGGCGTTCGATACGCGTTGGCGTTGGCGTCGACGAACGCGTTGCAGAAATTCAACTCAACTTTTTATGCCGATTTCTACACTGCGTGCGCCAACCTTCCGGTTCTGTCAGATCAGTACATCGAATGCATGGTCGAATACTACACGACCACTATTTTCCATCCTGTTGGTAAGTTGGGGAGGTGATGGGAAGGTGGGAGATAGTTCCTGCATAACCTTCCACTTTTCCAGGGACTGCCCGTATGGGACAAAAGGGGGACCCGAACGCCGTCGTCGACGCTCGCCTTCGCCCTTTCGGACTACAAGGGATGAGAATCGTCGACGCATCCGTCATGCCGATCGTACCCGGAGGGAACACCAACGCTCCCACCATCATGGTCGCCGAACGAGGAGCTCAGTTCATCAAACAAGACTATTCATGAAGTTGTACACAAACAATAAAGGAACACAATTTAACGAATAACCTACTCTTAAGCCTCCATTTTGAGAAGGACGTGGTGCAATCTAGTAGCATGCATCAGAACCAATGTGTACTCCTAGTGTACTCTCTGACGTAGAGGTGGATTAGCCAATGGCAGAAATGACGTATGCCTAAGATAACCTACTAAGTTTCCTGCACTTAAATCAAAACCACAAGGATTTTTCGATAAGTAAATAGTAAAAAAATGTGTTATCAATAGCAATTATCATATCGGGAACATTTTGCCTTTAAAATGTGTGAAAGAGGTATGAAGCATTTCTAGTTTTGAAGAAGCGCGGGTGCCATGACGCCGGATGTGGCTGTGTTCCTCTCGGTGCTGTTGGGGGCGATAACGTATTTCAATTATTCCAGCATCGACCCGAGGTTGAGGGTGAAAAGCGTGGCGGATGATGGGTTTTTGGCGGAGTACGATTTTGTCATCGTTGGTGGAGGTTCTGCCGGTTGTGTGATGGCGAACCGTCTAACCGATGGGACGAACTTCACCGTGCTGCTGCTGGAAATCGGCCCGGATGAAAATTTCATCTCGGACACGCCGATGCTGGCGTATTCTTTGTGGAGGACGAAGCTCGACTGGAACTATACGACGGTACCACAAAGAAGAGCATGCTTATGTACGTAAATGTAGAAAAACAACCAAATTATGATCTTTGTAGTGACAGGAGGTGTGTGCGAATGGCCCAGAGGAAGAGTCCTAGGAGGAAGCTCGACAATGAACTTCATGGTATACATCCGAGGTAATCGCCTCGATTACGAAATGTGGAACAACATAACGGGCGGTGGATGGTCCTACGAAGAAGTCCTCCCGTATTTCATGCTTTCCGAAGACAACACGAATCCTCTCTTTTCGAGGGACGCCCAGTATCACAGGACGGGAGGGCCTTTGACGGTCAGTTCGCCACCATTTGAGACACCTTTGGTCCCAGCATACTTATTGGGAGGTCAGCAACTAGGATTTCCCATTCGTGACGTCAACGCAGAACGTCAAACCGGGTTTATGGTCCTTGAAGGGACATTGAGGAACGGATCACGGTAAAATTTTTTGATCCTCTTCAATGAAACACAAGTACAGCAATAAAGCTCTGCAGTTAAAGCTTGAAAACATTAAACAGCATATATTATATGCTTATATATGCTTAAAAACAATATATATATGCTTAAAAACAATATATATGTCTCAAACAATGAAATTTATCTGTAGATGTTCCACTGCGAAGGCGTACATTAGGCCAGCACGAAACCGACCGAATCTTCACGTTTCGCTCAACTCCCACGTGACCCGAGTTCTCTTCAACGGTACACGTGCTGTAGGCGTCGAATTCGTCCGGAACGGTCAAACGAGACAAGCGATGGTCAAAAGAGAGGTCATCATGAGCGCAGGAAGCATCAACACCCCTCAAGTACGTCACAAGCGCAACAATCCGTCATAGTTGTTTAGATTTTGATGTTATCAGGTGTCGGACCACGGGAACATTTGGCTTCGTTCAACATCCCTCTTGTCCTAGACGTCCCTGCGTTAGGGAACAACCTACACGACCATTTAGGTACACCGGTCGTTTTCACAGTGAACGATTCCGTAACGATGACTCGTGACGCGTACATGTCGATGCAGTCCATTCTAGCATACGCGATGGCAGGAGAAGGACCGCTGACGTCAGCAAATGGGATAGAAGCGGTCGCATTTTTGAACTCCTCTTTATACGATCCGAGTTTAGATTTTCCCGATATTGAGATCCATTTGACATCAGGATTTCCAAATTTTGAAAACAACCGACAAATTTGGTTCGGCTTGGCCCAAGTTTTGCATCCGTTGAGTCGAGGCACTATACGACTCGCTTCTGCAGATCCGAGTCAAATGCCGCTTATGGATCCGCAATACTATACAGTAGAGTCCGATCTGCAGACCGCTATGCAGGGAGTCAAGTATACAGTAGCGTTAGCAGCGACCGAAGCCATGCAGAGATTCAACTCGACCTTTTATGCCGAATTCTACACCGCGTGCGCCAACTATACCGCCCTTTCTGACGAGTTCATCCAATGCATAGTCGAATATTATACGACGACTATATTCCATCCAGTTGGTAAGTACATTTAGACCGTTTTTGACGTACAAATTCGTTTCCAGGGACTGCCCGCATGGGACAAAAGGGGGATCCGAATGCCGTAGTTGACGCACGTCTTCGTCCTTTCGGACTACAAGGGATGAGAATCGTCGACGCGTCCGTTATGCCGCTCGTACCCGGGGGGAACACAAACGCTCCGACTATCATGGTCGCCGAAAGAGGAGCGCAGTTCATCAAAGAGGACTATTCATGATTGTATCAAATGCAATAAAGAATATGAAAGTCTTTGCTCTTTTATGCCTCAAAAACTTATTTCACCTTGTTTAGAACCACTAGGTAGTTTTAAATCCAAGTTTTTGTCTCCTTCCAGCCTGTGTTTCTTCCGTTATTTTGAAAAAACCGTCCCAAATAGGTACTTTTGCTTTTTGACGTCTAGCTCAAAAACTACGCGTTTTAGCGACTTGACTACGAAGTAAAAAATTAAAGATAATTAAATTCCACGTAAAATGAGCTTTCGAACGTCAAAATCGGTTGAGCCGTACAGGAGATATCGATGGTCAAAGTTTGCTCATTAGAAGCACAATTCAATGATCTTCTACTACACAGTCAATGTGCTAGAACCCATAGTTTTCGAGATTAAGATCATAAACCAAAAAATTGCAGATTTTTGAAGGTTTAAAAAACTATAACCATCGATATCTCCTGAACGGCTGGACCGATTTTGACGGCCGAAAGCTCATTGGAAGCAGAATTGAACAATCTTTCATTTTGTACTTCGTAGTGAAGCTGCTAGAACCTATAGTTTTCGAGCTAGAGAAAAGTTCCGTTCTTTCAAAATCATGGATTTGGATCTACCTAGTGTATTAAACAAGATTAGTGCACCTTTTGCGAGGTAATGGACTAAAAGATGGTTTGTTATTGTCGTGTTTTGATGCAAGATGGACATTGATCTTGCAGGCCGTTTCTTTTTTGGCAGAGCCAATGCCTCTGTAGTTTGCCGACGATGAAGTTGTAGTTGGCGGTGCTCTCTCCGTGAAGGTCGCCACGGTTGGAGTGCAGGTTGTAGCTGAGGTATCTGTTAAAACGTTGGCTGTCGAACGGTCTATGTCTGTCTCTCGGGTCGGGCGATGCCAATTCCTGGCTGAGTGTCTTCCCCACGGTTACCGGCCTCCATGGCACGCGGCACGGCGTTCCGCACACCCCGTACTCGATCTTTTCCGGCTCCTTCCAGCATATTTTGAGCATATTGTCCGAAGAGGCGTTCACGCTTTCCATATCGAGTATCTCGTAAGGGTTTGCATAGTAGCGATCTCCTCCGCTACATGGCGTACATTTATGTGACTTTTGGGACATTTTTACGAGATCTAAGTGTCATGTATAGGTGTGTTGTTTTCAAGTTATTGATGATTTTGTACGAGTAAAAACATGTGTAAATGCATTTTCTGTAGGTCAAAAGGATGAAAACAGGCACAACTGGGATGGGTACTTTTGTTATAGCAGGTAGATCCCAAAATAGAAGGTGTTTACTACCCAGATAGGGATGAAGGAGGGGTCATGGGGTCATAAGGTCATAGGGTGGCGATGGGGAATGGCAGGGTGGACTTATTATGAGCAAACTGGTTCCTTCGTTTTCAAAAAACCAGTCTATAAGGGTCCAAATTAAACGAAAAAGGGGCCCCAAACCAGTCTTGAATACGAAAAGAGGCCCAAACCAGTCCAAAAGGGGTTCAAACCAGTCTTGTAGAGTAAAAACTAAATGAAGAGGGGCCTAAACGAATTGAAATGTTGCCCAAATTAGTCTAAAAGGGGTCCAAACTACACTAAAAGGGCCCAAACTAATTGAAAAGGGGTCCAAATAACATGAAAAGAGGTCCCATGAAGTCTGAAATTGGTCCAAACCAGTCCAAATTGGTCCAAAGGCCAAAACGGTCTAACACAAACCAGCCTAACATGGGTCCAAACCAATTAAAAGGGGGTCCAACCCAGTCTCGAAGGTCCAAGCGCGTCTCAATTGGTCCAAAACCAGTCCTAAATTGGTCCAAACCACTTATGAGGGCACCAAACCAGTTTCGAAAATTGGTCCAAACAACTTAAAAGGGCGTCCAAACCAGTCTAAATCGGACCAAACCAATCTAAATTGGTCCTAACCCGTCTAAAAATGGTCCAAACCAGTCTAAGATTGGTCCAAACCAGTCTGAATTGGTCCAAACCAGTCTAAATTGGTCCAAACCAGTCTAAATTGGTCCAAACCACTTACAAGAGGGTCCAAACCCGTCCGAATTGGTCCAAACCAGTCTAACATGGGTCCAAACCAGTCTAAATTAGCCCAAAACCAGTCTAACATTGATCCAAACCACTTAAAAGAGGGTCCAAACCAGTCTAAATTGGTCCAAAACCAGTCTAACTGGGTCCAAACCAGTCTAAATTGGTCCAAACCACTCTAAATTGGTCCAAACCAATCTAACATTGGTCCAAACCAATTAAAAGGGGTCCAAACCAGTCTAAATTGGTCAAAAACCAGTCTTATTGGTCCAAACCACTTAAAAGAGGGTCCAAACCAGTCTAAATTGGTCCAAAACCTGTCTAACATGGGTCCGAACCAGCCTAAATTTGTCCAAACTAGTCTAACATTGGTCCAAACCAATCTAACATTGGTCCAAACCAATTAAAAGGGGTCCAAACCAGTCTAAATTGGTCAAAAACCAGTCTTATTGGTCCAAACCACTTAAAAGAGGGTTCAAACCAGTCTAAATTGGTCCAAAACCAGTCTAACATTGGTCCGAACCAGCCTAAATTGGTCCAAACTAGTCTAAAATTGGTCCAAACCAAGTCTAACATTGGTCCAAACCAATTAAAAGGGTCCAAACCAGTCTAAATTGGTCAAAAAACCAGTCTAACATTGGTCCAAACCACTTAAAAGAGGGTTCAAACCAGTCTAAATTGGTCCAAAACCAGTCTAACATGGGTCCGAACCAGCCTAAATTTGTCCAAACTAGTCTAACATTGGTCCAAACCAATCTAACATTGGTCCAAACCAATTAAAAGGGGTCCAAACCAGTCTAAATTGGTCAAAAACCAGTCTTATTGGTCCAAACCACTTAAAAGAGGGTCCGAACCAGTCTAAATTGGTCCAAAACCTGTCTAACATGGGTCCGAACCAGCCTAAATTTGTCCAAACTAGTCTAACATTGGTCCAAACCAATCTAACATTGGTCCAAACCAATTAAAAGGGGTCCAAACCAGTCTAAATTGGTCAAAAACTAGTCTTATTGGTCCAAACCACTTAAAAGAGGGTTCAAACCAGTCTAAATTGGTCCAAAACCAGTCTAACATTGGTCCGAACCTGCCTAAGTTGGTCCAAACCAGTCTAACATTGGTCCAAACCAATCTAACATATTGGTCCAAACCAGTCTAACATTGGTCCAAACCAGTCTAACATTGGTCCAAACCACATAAAAAGTGGTCCAAACCAGTCTAACATTGGTCCAAACCACTTAAAAGGGGGTCTAAACTAGTCTAAATTGGTCAAAAACCAGTCTTATTGGTCCAAACCACTTAAAAGAGGGTCCGAACCAGTCTAAATTGGTCCAAAACCAGTCTAACATGGGTCCGAACCAGCCTAAATTGGTCCAAACTAGTCTAAAATTGGTCCAAACCAATTAAAAGGGGTCCAAACCAGTCTAAATTGGTCAAAAACCAGTCTTATTGGTCCAAACCACTTAAAAGAGGGTCCAAACCAGTCTAAATTGGTCCAAAACCAGTCTAACATGGGTCCGAACCAGCCTAAATTTGTCCAAACTAGTCTAACATTGGTCCAAACCAATCTAACATTGGTCCAAACCAATTAAAAGGGGTCCAAACCAGTCTAAATTGGTCAAAAACCAGTCTTATTGGTCCAAACCACTTAAAAGAGGGTCCAAACCAGTCTAAATTGGTCCAAAACCAGTCTAACATGGGTCCGAACCAGCCTAAATTTGTCCAAACCAGTCTAACATTGGTCCAAACCAATCTAACATTGGTCCAAACCAATCTAACATAGGTCCAAACCAGTCTAACATATTGGTCCAAACCAGTCTAACATTGGTCCAAACCACATAAAAAGTGGTCCAAACCGGTCTAACATTGGTCCAAACCACTTAAAAGGGGGTCTAAACTAGTTTCCAAGGGTCCAAACCAGTCTAAATTGGTACAAACCACATAAAGTGGCCCAAACCAAAAGAGAGAAAATTCGAGAAATGGTCACATCCTCAATAGACCACACCAGAACTTTTTTCTTAACTTCCTACCTCTCAAACTTTCATAAAAGCAGTTTTAGCGAAGGATTCGATATTTTCAAAATTCCAAGACGACGATCGCATTTTTTTATAAAAGGATCAAGTTGAGTCGATTTAGTTTCGAGTCTGGAATAATAATTCCCCTTGAGGGCATGGAAAGGGGTCCCGTGAGGGCGGTTTTCCTTTTTCGGAACAAAATCGTCTTTTCCAGTTATCTAGGTGGGGGTGGGTTGCTATGAAAGGTCAAACCGTAACAAGGATGCTTTTCGACGTTATTTCATTGTTATTTGTGAATGAAATTAATTATTAATGAACCGAAAGCGTAGGGGCGCAAGTCTTCTTGGGACGCCTTCTTAGCCCCCTCCCTCTTCAGCATTTTCTCGATTTGTTTTTTCTCATTTCGAGTCTCATTCACATTCGGCAAGTCGGACCGTTTAACTCGTACATTTTTCGAACGGAAATTTTTTCGAATTTTACGGAAAAAGTTTGTTTTTTCTCCAAACTTCAGAATGTCACGGACCACCACAAATTCGAAAGCTGGTATGTCTCTTATTTAGTATTTCCATTATTCCAGTTTTAATCTTAAAACGTCTATAACTTCCATAATTCTGGACCGATTTAGTTGATATTATTACCATTAGAAAGCTATTTTGAAGGCCAACAAAAGTTGCTAAGGGCCAAAAAACGCTCAGACAGCTCCTTCACGCTTAAAACTTCATTTTTATAAAAATCGCTGGTAAACTTCAAACGTTCATAACTTACTCAATTTTGGACCGATTGTTTAGTTATTTATACCGTTGGAAAGCTCGTTTAATGGCCTACATAAGTTACTAAAGGCCAAAAAACGCTCAGACAGCTCCTTCACCCAATAAACGAATCTTAAAGCAATAAGCCCAGAAATGTAGTCCAACTTGCCCAAAAAACAGTCCTAAAGGGGCCCGAATCGCAAATTGGACTACATTTCTTCGCCAGTGTTGCCAGATTGTGCATTTTTTCGAAATTGGACTACATTTAACTATGCAGTGTTGCCAGGTCAAGCGATTTAGAGCAAATTGGACTACATTTCTTTGACAGTGTTGCCAAATTGTACATTTTATTTCTAAATTGGGCTACATTAAACTGCCCAGTGTTGCCAAATTAAGAGTTTTAGAGCAAATTGGACTACATTTCTTTTACAGTGTTGCCAAATTGAGCGTTTTTTCTAAATTGGGCTACATTAAACTGTCCAGTGTTGCCAAATTATGCGTTTTAGAGCAAATTGGACTACATTCCTTTGTCAGTGTTGCCAAATTAAGCGTTTTAGAGCAAATTGGACTACATTTCTTTGTCAGTGTTACCAAATTAAGCGTTTTAGAGCAAATTGGACTACATTTCTTTTACAGTGTTGCCAAATTGAGCGTTTTTTCTAAATTGGGCTACATTAAACTGTCCAGTGTTGCCAAATTAAGCGTTTTAGAGCAAATTGGACTACATTCCTTTGTCAGTGTTGCCAAATTAAGCGTTTTAGAGCAAATTGGACTACATTCCTTTGTCAGTGTTACCAAATTAAGCGTTTTAGAGCAAATTGGACTACATTTCTTTTACAGTGTTGCCAAATTGAGCGTTTTTCTAAATTGGGCTACATTAAACTGTCCAGTGTTGCCAAAGCGTTTTAGAGCAAATTGGACTACATTCCTTTGTCAGTGTTGCCAAATTAAGCGTTTTAGAGCAAATTGGACTACATTCCTTTGTCAGTGTTGCCAAATTAAGCGTTTTAGAGCAAATTGGACTACATTCCTTTGTCAGTGTTACCAAATTAAGCGTTTTAGAGCAAATTGGACTACATTTCTTTTACAGTGTTGCCAAATTGAGCGTTTTTCTAAATTGGGCTACATTAAACTGTCCAGTGTTGCCAAAGCGTTTTAGAGCAAATTGGACTACATTCCTTTGTCAGTGTTGCCAAATTAAGCGTTTTAGAGCCAATTGGACTACATTCCTTTGTCAGTGTTACCAAATTAAGCGTTTAAGAGCAAATTGGACTACATTTCTCTGTCAGTGTTGCCAAATTTTGCATTTTTTTTTTTTTTTTTTTTTTTTTTTTTTTTTTTTTTTTTTTCCGGAGGGAAAAAGCAGGCTATCGGGGCCGGCCTCACGGCGTGCTTTCGGCTTCTTAGCAGGCTTATATATTCGTGATCAGCGGACGATCTCCTGATCACGAAATATAGTCATTCCCAAAGTGGCGATTATATATATATTATATAATATATATATATATATATATAGATATATATATATATATTATATATATATATATATATATATTTTTTTTTTTTTTTCTTTCGCCGAGGTTCTCCTTCGCCGATGACGATGAAAAATCGAAAATTCCGGAAAATACTCTTTATTTTTTTGTGTTTTCTTTGTAGTCAACTTTACTTGTTGTCCGCCTATCCATAAAACAAAAATTTTTAAGTTATTTCACCGCGTGTGTTTTCTACTTTCTTGTTATGTGTAAATATATATATTATAATATATAATATATATATATATATATTATTATATATATATAAATATATGATAATATTTATAGATATATATGTACCGACGCGATAACTCTGAGTAGGATTGTTTGAGATGAAACGTAGACTTGGTATTTTAGAGGCTTTTGTTGACACCAGGTAGACGCCTATTGAAAATGGCTTGAATCGATGGGACACGCGGTTCTGGAACCTTGTCCCCGCTTAGGGCAATAAAGGGCATTTTCGTGAATTTTCTCGAAACCCCATGAAAGTTGAGATGGTTAAAAATCGTGACGGGAAAGTCCTAGGCCGAGATCATAGTTAATAGCACAGCCAAAATTTCAAAATCGTCGGGACTGTCTAAGGTGCTAAATGGAATTTC